>JAIUND010002216.1:0-24679 GCA_034699125.1 Gisinianus flammeolus | reverse complement strand
ACCGGTCATACATCACTCTGAATTAAACGGAGGGTCATGTTAAATTAATGGAAGGGTCATATGTGGTTTTTTATGGGTGGGTCACTTTGAATTATTGGGAGGGTCACTTCGAATTAAAGGGAGGGCCGCTTCGTATTTATCTCCATTTGTAAATAAACTTACGAAGGAAAATGAAAAATGATGGAGCGTCCACTTGATTTCTTTTTTCCCCTTTTGAAATTCCTGCACCGAAACTGAAGTCGACGTGTATAATACAGGATTGTGCAAGGCTTTCAAGTCCAGGACTATTCGAATCGAGTTATTAAGTAACTTCTATATGTTAGAATATTCAGCAGTCCTTTACGTGTGGACTAATTAAATGCTTTCTCTCTGCATATTTTCCCGAATATTCCGTGGGCTTTCACATGAATTCTTAATGAAATTAAAGTGCTGCCGTGTGGGCGAAGGAAATTCTGTATACTTTGGCATTGGAATATTCAAACCAATTCACGTATATGTATTTCATATTTCATTCCCGTGTACTGAAGGCAAAATTCCGTGTCCGAGTAAATGTTAGAATGTTATACGTGTGGAGTTATTTGGCTCTTTTGTACATTTATGTGCATATTGTACTTTATAAAGGACAATTCGTATTCGGATTGTTATTCCAATTCCAATCAACTCCGCCCACACAGAATTACATAACTCGTGTGTGTGTGTGCTGCATTTATGTGCCAATTCGAATACGTAACATCTAAAATATTGACGAGCCCTTTTCCTTATATATATATATGGGATGATTAAATTTCTTGTCACTCTCGTCCACACACATTTCTTCGTATATATTTGTGGTTCCCACGAATATTCCCGCAGGAATTCTTGAACAGCCGTGACAATTATACGCGACAGAGGAAATTTCTTTTTGCCATATGAAGTTGTGGATAAGAAAACCCGCCACATACCAGTATTTAGAAGTTGAGATATTTGAGTTTTCCTTTTGGTCGCTTTGGCGCCACGGCATTTCTCGATGATTTTGTAATTAAAAAAATCACAAGAAAGAAATCGTCATATATTTTGTTTGAATTCAACTAACCTTTGTAAATGGATTAAAAATATTTGCAATTTTTTTACAAATTTCTAACTGTTTGCATAAAATAGTCCATGTTTTTGTGCATATTAATATGCAAAAAAGTGAAAAATGGTATGTGGCGGGTTTTCTTATCCACAACTTCATATATCGTTGGCTAAGTTCCATAACCCTGTATTATCATTTGGCCCCATGCGGCGAATTTGCGTGCGCGTTCATATATGCTAACGTGCAGTATGCGCCTTCGGGGGCCAAATGATAATAAAGGGTTATGGAACTTACAATTCGCCGTCGTCACCGTCACGTGACGTCATCTCCCTTGTGTATTTCACTTGTAATATGCCCAAAATATATTGTGTACAGAGCTCCACAGCTCACAAGCTCAATGGAAATTAAGACACATGACATTACCTATACATTACATAATAATTCCTAATTGGATAAAAAAAACGTGCACACACAAACACACACACGCGACGCGTTCCATATATACTTCCACTCGCACTCGCCCACACTATATTATTATATTGATAAAAGTATTATATTATAAGCAAAAGGCAAGGACGTGAAAACAGGTTTTTTGCTTGAGGATTTCCTGTGCTCTTCGCTCTCGGACTCTCGGCTGTGCGCTGTACATTGTTGTTGTACAGATATAGTATACCTATATGTATGTATATAGGTACATTGTTGAATATTTGAAAGCTCTTTACACAATTTTCATGGTCAACAAAAGAAGACGCGTTGAAAATTGAAACGAAATTTCAGTTCAGTCTGTTATTTTGTGGTATGGATTGGAATTATTCTACACACACTCGAGTTTTTTGGTTTCTTGTCATTGTCAATTGCATATATATACTATTTTTGCATTGAAAATTTTGCCACTGTGTGTGTGTGTGTGTGTGTGTGCCTTTGAAATCTGTCGCTCGCTCTCTATATTTTTGGGATTTAAGTGAGCGCGGCATTTTCAAATATATATATATAAATAATAAATATATATATACATACATATTGTTCATATTGTACAAAACATGGAAATGGCGCGGGATTTGAAATCCGAGTCAGGTGGGAAAGTGCCGTTGAAATTACAGTTGGAATTGGAATCGGAATTGAAATCGGACTTGGACTTGCTGGAAAAACGTTTGGACGATCGCTATGCAAGTCTACTGAAAGAGTACGAGCTCATCTTGTCTTTGAATACGACCGCACCCAAGAAGATTGCTGGGATTTTGTGGAAACAAGGACTGTTGACTAAAAACAAATTCAATCAAATGGTAATTTACAATTTACAATGTCAAGTGTATTCAATATTAAATATTAAATATGCCATTAATTGAATTGGATTTGTTCTATAGTACATTTTATTTCTCTGATACTCACAATCACAATCACAATCAGGGACAGGAAGAAATTGACAACGAGAATTTTTATTATTATTTTTTTTTTTTGGGAGGAAATTCAAAATTCAAATTGAAATAATTTATATATCGTCTGTTAAGTTCACAAAGGGACTATAACGATTTTCCTTAATTTGCGGAAATGCTACGACTGCGTCCGTCTTTGTGGGTAAAATTGTGAATAAATTGAGGGTGACAGAAAAGGTCATGGCAGACAATAATGTTTCCGGACCCAACGCCCCATCTTCGCCATTTGACCTTTGGAACCGGTCAACGAAATTAAGGAAAATAATCATAGTTCGTTTGCGAACTTAACAGACGATATATATATATATGTATATAGATTCGTTCATGGTCGACGAAAGAACAAAATCAAATCATCTTGAGCGCATTCCAAGACACCAGATTCCGTCACATCCGGAAAATCCACGATGCATTATCCACATCAGAGATGAGCGAAATGGATTTGGCGGAAATTTTTGAACTCATTTTCTACCGCGGTATATATATATATATATATATATATAAAGAAAGGATCCATTTTTTATACTTTAGTTTAGTTTAAATGGCTCCTCTTATTGTTAGTCCTCTATAAATCCCCCCATGCCCTATAATTTTACATATACCTATCAAAGTTTTAATAATGCTAATCTGACCACACACAGTTTGTGCTCCATTCTGGAACAAACCACCGGAAAGGAACGAGGAGTTAAGGCAATATTTTCAGAGCATGAATGACCATTCTAGTGAGAATAAAATTCCTCAAATGTTGCGCCCAGTTTTCAATGGTAATTAAATTATCCGAGTTCCTTTTGTTCTGAACCATTTGTTCATTGTGATTTAAATTAAATTTCATATGGGGGAGCTATATACATACGAAAACGGGTAGAAGACTATATATACTTTTTATAAGTCGAGATATTCGAGTTTGAATGTCGAGCAAGATTTTAACAGCGACACGCGCAAGTAAAATAATTCGTTTCATATAGAGATTTCCTTGAACTCTGGTGCCGTGTGTACTTTTTTGTCTTCCACCCGTTTTCTTGTCCAGCAGCTCGTCATATATATAGTGATTAAATCCTTGTGGGAAAATTAATTGCGTTTGAAAAAACTGTTGATTTTTAATTTATATATATGTGTATATATATAGCAGCTCGCGCTTGTCCAAATAGTTTATTTAAAGCCGCGGCTTGGCGGGATTTGGAGTACCTAAAGGATTTGTTGGGGGATGAAGAGAGCCTGAGGGAATCACTCGAGTGGAAAGACTCCCGCGGAACGCCACTTCATCTGATGGTCATGGGCGGTAAGTATAATTGGAATTTGGGCGGGAAAGTTTTCTCCATATCTCTGAGCAGGATATTAAAAAAATTCAATTATTCTGTTCAGTATATGTATATACGTATCTCTTTTTTTTGTATAGAGCCTCTGGGGACGGAGAATGTGGTCGGATGCATCGAATATTTGGTGGAGTGGGTCCAAGGAAAAATTGACGACTCCTCGATTTCGAAGAATGCATCATCATCCGTTTCCGATGGATCCTCATCATCATCACCAACGAAAAACAAAGAACTCTACCGGAATTTCCCGTCAACTATTCAAGAGTTTCTGAATACACGCGATGACGCGGGGAACACGGCGCTACATTTGGCTGTAGAAAGTGAGTCCATTGAGATTGTTCAATTGCTCATCGACTACGGATCAAATATTCATTGGAAGTAAGCATGTATTTTGTCTTTAAAATAAGCATCTGTTTATCTGAGGACACTTTATATTGCAAAATTTCTTGTATTTTGTAATTTATTCCATACATATAGGAACACTGCGAAGATCACACCTCTTCACAAAATGTACGCTCTCGCGCCGGATCTGGTCACCAGTTGGTTGGATCAAGCAGTGAATTTCACGAGGAATGATTCCATCGCCAGTCAAGGGAAATTAATACTCTGCCTGGATTTCAAGTGAGTGAATTCACATACAAATGTTCTTTGATTTTATATATCTTTTCGGCGTAAAAAGTAAAAAGTGTTCGGAAACACATTTGAGTTCGTTGGTCTTTGGATTTTTTATTGTTTATTGTTTATTTGTGGGAAGGCGTGTGATTGGCTTGGATGACTCGATGGATGGTTGGCTCCCTTCAAAAATTGAGTCCGCGCTCCTCGCAAGTGTAGTGTCTGATAATAGCGAGGAGTCCTGTGAGAAAATCCTGTCGCATCGAGTGGTCAAGACGTTTTTGGACCTCAAGTGGAATAAAATGAAAGGCCCCATTTACGCCATGACTTGGTTTTATGTATGTCCACATGATTTATTGTTTTCTACACAGTGCTTGGAATTCAATTTGAATTTTAATTTTAATTTTAATTATGGCGCTCTTTAATGCATTATTTGCTATAGATTCTGTCCCACATATTTTTCACGTTGTTTGTCGTGGAAACGTTCATTGTGACTCATCCGTTCAATTCCTCATCAATTTCGGTCTCGGATTTGATGGAGTCGGATTCTACTGGATCCAATTCAAGCTTTTTCACCTATTTATTGGGCACTTGGACTTGGGATTTCCCTGTTGATGATGAGCAAACTTCGTCGTCAAAAACCAACACATTTTCAAAGGGTTCGTTTTTCTACAGTTCTAGTATTACAAATGGAATGATTAAATAATAAATAGAATTTTACATGGTGACAAAAGCTTTGATATGAAAAATCAACTGTGTGATTGTATGCATAGTTTTCCTCCAGCAAATTTGGATGATATTGCTCTCAGTTGAACGTCCATCCTGGTTGACCTTGCTCTTCCAAAGAGTACTGTTGATCCTGGGCTCGATTTTCATCATCATTGAAGTCATGGAAATCTCCGTGACGATTCAAAAGCGCTCTCAAAAGAGGGCGGACGGCAATATGAATAAAGGAAATGGAGCCTGGTATTCGGGTTGGGGGGCCAAACTTGGGGTATTGTTCCAGAGTTTGATGGGGGCCTCCATTATTTTCATTGCAGCCAGTCTCAACGATTTGACGGCATTGATTTGGTTGTCCTTAGTTTTCATGGTGCTCACTTTGGGGAAATTCCTTTTTTCCACCTTTTGGCATCAAAATCAATTTTCAATTCACAATCAAAACAGCAAAAACAAGGTCAAAACAACATCAATTGTGGCGTTATAAATTATTGATCATCTTCAACACTTTTTATTCAAAATTCGTAAATGTATTATTATGTTGAAATGTAAATTTTTTTGACGGGGTTTGTTGAACAGAATATAATCGTTCGATCGATCAAAAGGATCGTGAATGTCCTGGATGGGACTCTTTTGTACTTGAACAGTTTGGAGAATATTCTTCAGCTCATTCTGATCACGATCATGATGCAACTCGCATTGATTGACCTTAGTCAAATGCCTATAAAAGACACTTACTACGTCGTCGCTTCGGTTAGTCTTCTCCTAAATTTCCTACACAAAAAGGTCCAATCTCCTAAAAATATTTCTTTCCTTTTTTTGTTGGTACATATATAGTTTGGCGTGGTCTTCGCATGGATTTTGGTTCTCCTACAATTTGGGAATATCATGGGGGACTTTTCGCATGGTGAATACGTTCAAATGCTGAAAACGGTGAGGAGATTTCGATTTTGCTGAATCATCGAAATATCGTTAATTGTTCAAATTAATGTGATACACACATTTCCTAAATGTTTTGAACTGTTTTTGTTTTAGGGGATCCGAAGTTTCCTCCATTTAATGTTGACCTACCTCACGCTCCTCATTGCTTTCTGTGTGGCGTTCAGCATTCTCTTTCAAGAGGTTCGAGTTCGAAAAAATTAAACTCTCACAGATATATTTGGACCTTTTTTTATAAAAAAAAAAAGGTCCAAACATTCAAATTCTCTTAAATGTTTTTTGTTTTGTTGATAAATGAGCAAATTTTCATGTGGATTTGGATTCTTTTGTTCGCACACCAAAGGACAAATTTTTTGTGACGCTCCCGGGCTCATTTTTTCGAATATTCCCAATGATGATGGGAGAGTTCAATTGGGATGACACGGTGCACAATAATCAAAGGGACGAGAATCTCGTTGCATTTCCTCTCGCTCGGCATTTCCTTCATACTGGCTTCAATATCATCGTCACGATTCTCCTTGTCAATCTTCTCATTGGTCTAACTGTGGGCGATATCCAGGTGAGGAAATATAGCAATATGAGTTCAAAAAACAAAAAAATGGAACAATTATGTGTGGTATATATTCAAAAGCCGCGCGCTGTCTTGACAAACATTTTTTTCGGTACACCTATCTAATATAGGATATCCGAGAAAAGTCGGTCCTGTTTCATCGGCAAGTTCAAGTGGAAAGACTTTTCATGATGGAAAATATCCTTCATCGATTCTCCCAGATGGGACACGTCCTCCGTCATCCATGTCTATTTTGTTCTCCCGACAAGCTCACCAGTTTGAAAGAAAGGCGGGAACGTGAAAGTACAAGGATTGATGCTGGCGTGGAATTTCCCTTGGCTGCTGATGATGGAAATGAAGTGTCCGTTCCTTTGTTTGAAGAATTGGGGGACTCCACGGCATTGGAAGATCCTGCTCAAAATTCACAGTCTTTCTTCCGCGTCCTGCCCGCTAACAGCTTGAAGTAAGTCACGTGTTTGTGTGGCGTTGACAATGTAAATATAAACATTGAGTTTTTGTTAAAAGAGTATACTTTTCTTTGGTCAATTTTTTGGGTTCTATACAGCATGAAAATATTCGTACCGATTCAGGACTTGTCGCACACTTTACAAAAGGAATTTAAAATGTTCAAAAATGAGCTTAAGGAGAATCAAAAACAAGAACTAACGAAGAGATTGGAGAATGAGCGGGAACAAGTTTTTCTTTCGGAATTGAAAATGTTAATTGAAGATCTCAAAACATGTCAAATCAATAGCAATAGTACGTAGCTTCAAAAATGAATGTCAATTTGTGTTCAAATTTCAAATTAAATATGAAGTTGTGGATAAGAAAACCCGCCACATACCACTATCTAGAAGTCGAGATATTTGAGTTTTCCTTTTGGCCCCTTTGGCGCCACGGCGCGGCGTTTCTCGATGATTTTGTAATTCAAAAAAATCACAAGAGAAAGAAATCGTCATATATATTTTGTTTGAATTCAACTAATAAACTTTTTGTACATTGATTAAAAATATGTGCAATTCTTTTACAAATTTCTAACTGTTTGCATAAAATAGCCCATGTTTTCCTGCATATTAATATGCAAAACAGTGAAAAATGGTATCCGGCTGGTTTTCTTATCCACAAAACTTCATATATTTTTTACCAATGTGTGAGATAACAATAAACAAATCGCATATATATAGAATTACATCACTGTGTGTGTCTTTAATCCGCATACAACTTTACACAAAATGAAAATAAGAAATTATATATTTAGGAAAACTATACAGACAAGAGTAATAAATTCTACGAGGACATTTGTGGTTACGATTAAATTAATTAAATAATAATTATACTGTCAAAATTGCATTCACAATTACAAAATTGCTCAGCATCCCAGTCGCCTCTCCACACTTAATTACAATTACGCAATTTTGCAGTCAAAGTCAAAGTCAAGGTCAAAGTTGAAAAAACCCGCGCGTTCAGATTTGCCCCCGGATTTCATTGTCCCTTTTTCTCCACCGTCATTAAAACTATATAAAAAAGTTATCAACGTGGAAAGACAAGAGAAAACCAAAGGAATTGTGATTAATATCATGAATTAAATCAAAAGAAAAAGAGTGGGGAAATTAAAATGAGAATCATGCCGTGCGTGTGTGTGTGTGTGTTAATTAAAGTTTTAAAGTTTATCTACCTTGACGAAAAAGTCTTTGCGGCCTAATTTGGGCCGGATAGGGATTTGACTGGTTTTGTCACCCATAAATGCGTTTAAATCGAGCCAATAGTAAAGTCCTTTTGGTTTTGAAGGCTTCGGACCAAATCCATTGACGATCATGTCCAATAAATTCGATTCGGCAGACAATTCCGAAGCCGATTCCGATTCCGATTCCTTTTCATTGTCATTTTCCACTTCCAAATTGGAATCGGAATCGGAATCCGAGCGCTTTTCCATTTTGAGTTTTGCTGTTGTTCTTTTGGTTGTTGTTATGGTTGTTTTCGGTTTCATTTGTAATTCTGCCTGATGGTTTTTGTCTATTTGTAATTCCGATTCCGAGATTTGAACTGGACTTGGACGGGGTTGAGGGTTCGAATCGGGATCGGATGGTTGTGATTGTTTCCCTTCGTTTTCTTGTTGTTTCCGCTTTTGATGTTGTTGTTGTTGTTTGTCCTTGTGGAATTTGATTAAATCGAGTAATTTTGGACTGGACGGGATTCGATTCAAACTGAGAAGTTCCTCGATTAAATTCAAAGATGAGTCTTTCCTGTCGGATTCTTGACTAGAGAAAGTCCTCGGGTTTTTTGTTGTTGTTGTTGTGGGTGCTGTTGTTTTTATGGTCTCATCTGTTGTTTTCCCTGTGGACGTTGCCTTTTCTAATAGCAAAGTCGACGTCGTTGTCGCTGCCACTGCCGCTTCCACATTTTTCAATTCGTTTTCGGAATTGCTCAAATTCACCGAAATTTCCTTGGGGAAAATGCTGCTGTTGTTGTTGTTTTCCGGGATTTTATTCTGCTGGTTGTTGTTGTTGCTGTTGTTTTCCAAATTGAAATATGGCGGTGGGATGGTGGTTTGTCCGATGGTGACCGTCACGATATTGGCGGATTGTCGATCAATGATGGCGTAGATTTTCTGGAGGTCCGCATCCGATAAACCGTCCGATGATGATGATTCCTCCACAAATTTCCCTCTTTGTGTCCTCGAATTTCCCACCACTGAATTCAAATTCGAATTTGAATTTGGTGCCAAATTGTAATTGTAATTGTAATTCAAAACGGGTTCATTTGGTCGAGTCAAGAGGATTTCATTCAAATTTGAATTTGATGCTTGTGCCAGCATCTCCATTTGTTCTTCTGGTTTCGATTGTGACTGTTGTTGTTGTTGTACGGGTTTTGGTGAGGTGGCAAAAATCCCATGGAAATTCCCGCCAGGTTTCAATTTCCCGCTCCCGCTCAAAGACTCGAGGAGCGCATTTAAATCCCCGGAAACGGACTCTTGTGCCTGATATAAATGAGCATTTGAAATGGAATTCGCATTCGCATTGGAATTCAATTCAAATGAACTCACAGTCGGTCCTGCTGCTGGATTCACATTGAAATTACTTGGATTTGAATTGAAGCTAAATTGACCGGGTAAAACGGTCTGGGCTTGGATTTGAGAAGAACTCGGTTGGAGGAAATTCAAAAGCCCGAAAAAACCGCCATTATTCTGATTATTTTGCGATGGTTGTCGTATGATGGGTGCTTGAGTGAACAAATTGAAAATGTCAAAAATCCCATTCGATGCCGGGCGAGGCGTCGTCGGTTGCGGCGCGAACAAATTCAAAATCCCGCCAAAAAAATCATTATTTCTAGGAGGAGGCGGCGGGGCTTGAGTGAAAAATATGGGTGCTTGAGTTGGCGCTGGAGTCGGCGCTTGAATGGGGATCGCCTCTTGCGTTTGCTGTTGTTGTTGTTGTTGGGGCTGTCGTTGAGAGCGCGGTGGGGGGCGGGGCGTCGTGGGCGCGAACAGACCAAAGAAATTACTGAAAATATCACCGGATGTGGTCGCAATGGGCGGAGCAGCGAAAAAAGGTCGGGGCGTCGTGAACTGCTGTTGTTGTTGTGGTGGTGATTGTGTGAATAAATTAAGGAAACCTAAAATCCCGCCCTGCGTAGTCAGCTGTTGCCGACGCGGTCTTTTGGTTGTTGTTGTTCTTGTTGTTGGGGGTCTTGTCGGGCGGGGCGTGGTGGTGGTGGGCGGGGTATTCGTACTCGATGATGATACACCGCCCAGGACGAGTCCAATATCCTCATTTGAAATCCCCAGACTGGTGAGCAATTGCTGGAGGAGGAGCTGCTCGTTCAGGTCGTTGGCGGATGGCGAGGATTGGGTGAGAAGGAGGGCGGGAAAGGGCGTGGGCGTGGTTAGGGTGATTGGAATGGGCGTGTCTTTGTCATTGTCATTGGTAAAGGGTGGCATGAGGATGAGGGGGGCGTCTTTACTCAGGATCCTGCCAACTTGAGTTTGAGTTTGAATTTGATTCGGATTCAAATTCAAGGACAGTCCTGTTGATTTTCCTATTGTTGTTGTTTTTTCCGGGCTTGTTTTTGTTTGAGTGTGAAAAGTGGGCGGGAACGTGTTTGGGTATGTGTTTTTAGGGCGGAGCGTAAAGGGCGTTTTGGCAGGGGCGGGAGTTGTTGTTGTTTTTGTTGTTGTTGTTGTTGTTGCTGCTGCTGTTGTTGTGGTTGTGGGCGGGAAGGAAGTGCGCGTGAGTCGGATTTGAATTTGCGCGGGCTCTGAGTTTGAGTTGGAGTTTGAATTTGAATTTGAACTTGAATAGATTTTTTCTGTAGTCACAGTCGCCGCCGTGGGGAAAATGTCCTCGCGAGGTCGCGCGGAGGTGGAAGTTGAAAATTTGGATTTGATGTAGACGGGCATGGGGGCGGCAGAGTTTTTCCGATGTCGCCCAAAAACCATGTCCTGACTAAAACCGGGGTCAATATTCGGGTCAAGGTCGCCACGATGTGGATGTCCTCGAGGGAGGTCAAGCTCGTTCTCCAGATTCCCATGCGTTCGCCCGAGCGTCTTGTCAAAAGCAATGATGGCATCCGGATTGAGAAGGGAATGACCGAGAGCGCCCGCCTTGTCCAACTGCGCATGCTCTCGGGACATGAAATTGGATTGAACGTCCGGACTGATTTTAATGGACCAATCCGGAGGGAGGAGGAATGGGAGCGGCGTGTGTTTGACTCGAACATTATTTGAAGTTTCTTCATCTTGATCTTGATTCTCCGGGCGGAGCTTGGCCATGTCCATGAATGAGAGCGGATCCCCGAATTCATCACCGTCCACGTGGTCGGAATTTGAAATGAGCGGGTGGAATAAATTGGAGTAGGAGCGACCCGGACTTTTTAAGTCCGTGATGACTGGTGTGGAGGAATTTAAATATTTGGAGCGCGGGAAACTTTCACTCGTGGACTGATCTCCTCGAGCGCTTTTCCCTGCTTCCGCTTCTTTTTGTTGTATTTGTATTTGAATTTGAATTTGGGTTGGTGAGCGTGAGCGGGAGGTTTGAATTTGAGGATTTTGTGTTTCATCACTGGACAAATTGGGCATGAAATATTTGCTCATGGTTTTGGTTTTGTTGAGGCGACTGAGTCGTCGACGTCGGTTCGTCCTGCTTGGATTATTTAAATTCTCATCATCATTTCCCGCTCTTTTTTCCGTTGGGGAATTCAAATCCTCGGGGTTTTCATCTTCTTGGTCGTCTTCCTCTTCGTTTTCAATTTCAAGGACAGTTTCAGTTTCCTTTTCGTTTTGAGCTTTTTTCTTGTCAGTTCTCGTTTTTTCGAATGTTGTTGTTGTTGTGGTGTCAATCGGATTTTCAATGGTGGCGACGACGGGGGAGAATTTGACTGGCGGGATTTCCACGATTTGAAGTTTATTCGGGGAATTCCACATGGAGTCATTGGGGATTTGAATTTGAAATGGCGGGATCACTTTGAGTTCCTCACTGGGTTTTTCTGTTGTTGTTGTGCTTGTTGGTGTTGGTGTTGGTGTGGTTGTACTTGTTTTCCGGTGTTGTTGTGGATAAGTGTAGATTCGGCTCACTCCGGGTTTCCCAGCGACCAATAGGAAATCTCCACAAGTCAGTACGAAAATAAGGCAAAGGAAACAACATTTGAACGTTGGTGGTCTGAATTTGACTTTGGATGATTTGGATTTGAACTCCACACGGAATCCCGCGGATATTGATTCGGCGGGATGAATTCCATTTCGATATGGATTATTTTGATTCGTCATTGAATTGTTTTTCTCTCTCACTGTATATATAAAAGTCTTTCACATTTGACTGTCTTTAAATACCATTTCAAAATAATCCCCACGGGGAAAAGTAACCATAAATCCCACTCAAATCCACACAATTCAAATATTCAAAATTCAAAACTTACACGCAGCATGCACGCACCACTTTTTCTCCCGGGCTTTTTACATGTTCAAAAAATCTGTCCCAAAACAGTTCACCACACACAACAAGAACCAGCAGACGACGAGGAAATCCGTCTTCAAAATTCCAAATTGTTTTGTTTCCGCACAACTCTTCAAAAAAACTTGAGCCACACACAAATATAACTTTAGAAACTTTCCACAAAAATCCTTTGAACTTTGTCCACAAAATGGAAATTGTGGGACTCCCAAAAATTCCCTATTTTTTTCTCCCACTTTTTGAAAGGCGAGCGTTCAAAAATTCAAATTGTGTGTGGGTTTTTTGTCTCTTCAAAAAACTGTGTTCAATTTTTGAACTTGTTCAAAATTCAGAATTCAGAATTCATTATTCATTATTCACACAGAAGGAAATCTATAGAGTTTTCACAGAGTTTTCTATAATATTTTCACATGACTTTGTCGTTCACACTGACTGCAAACTAAATGTACAAGGTTTTTCAGTTGTAAATTGCTTTACTGGCGACTATAAATTATAAATGCCATGGTTAAATCTACATGTAGGAACTCTGGATTTACACACGACGAACAAAAAAACAACACACACACACGCACACACACGTAAAAAAACACTGGGATTCGTCTCCCGCTTTCGTTTGAATTTCGTTTGAATATATGAGGAATCGAAATATAAGATAATCTCTGCCGGGATGGGGAATAACTTGCTTAAAATTCGACAGGTTGGACTGTTTGATACCGGGGATTACATAATAGTGGTGTGTGATGTGGAGGAGACTTAATCGAACCAATAAAGTTCTGCCGAGCCGCGAGCAAACAGTATATAATATAAACGCGAGCAAGAAAACAAAATAAACCAAAAAAGAAAAGAAGGAAGAGAATTTGTGGTGGAAAAAATGAAAGAGATATATATACACACAGGCACACACACACGAGGAATAATAATAATAAAAGGCACACACAGAGAGCGAATGGGAAAATATATATACAATATATACCTACGTATATTTTGCGATTAAATTTCGACGGTGTGGATTTGGATACGTTCGCGTTCGTATTATATATATTCGTATGATGTTTTGGTGTGATGGAGATGGAGATTTTGGTGGTGGTCTGGTTGTGGTTGGTGTTGGTGTGCAGATGGAGAGTTTCTTGGTTTTTGGTGGAATGTGGAATGTCCGTGTGTGTGTGTGTGTGTGCATGTGTTTGAATGGAAAGGGATTGAGATTGAGCCAGCCGTCATTCGTCATGGATTCTGACCCCAAACTCCAAACTCACACTCACAATTATACTCGTAGATACATACTATGAGGCAGAGTCCATTTCATTTCATATATAAAGTCAAAGGGAGAGGACGAAGAGTCAGTCAGTGGGTCTAATTGTACATTTAAATTATGCATCTAATCTCATGTCATGTCATGTAATGTAATTGCAATGATATTAAAGTATTAATGATTAAAGTATACCTATTTATATTACGGTGGAGTTGGAGTTGGCGTTGGAATTTGAGTGAATGAATGTGCACATGGAAATGATTTCTATTTCCCACACATGTATACTATTATAGTAGGTAATATTAATTAGTAGGTATTATTATTAGGTATGGGATTGTAAACTTATAAACGAATCACAGTCACATTCACATTCACAATATGTATACAATTTCACACTTTTCCTTCCTTCGAATTCAGCAGTCACCTGTATTACATATATGTATATATATATACAATGTATAGTACTTTTCCTATGTAATTTACACTTGACAGTATGTAATACTTAACACTTATGTATAAATATACTCTCAATTCTCAATTCAAATTGAAATCCACACACACGCGGCTTCTCGTTTCTCATTTCCCCCCAAGAAAAAACAAAACAGTTGCATAGGTATTTATATATGATATGAAAGTGTGAGGAATTTCCAATTTTGAATTTCATACATACATACATAAATATAGGGTACATACATGTGTGTATTTTAATTAAAACCATCTCTTTTATAGTTTATGTGTTCACCATGCGCTCGGAGTCAAAGTAAAACAAAAAACCAATGTTTATCCTGGATTTCCCTGATGACAAAAGACAAACTAATAGACAAAATCAACATTAAATTCAAATTCCATACATGTAGATATACTACTTACTACTTACGGTACTTACTCATTGTGAGTTCTATACATGAATTCAACACTGTCATTTTCATTTTCATTTTCCTCGTCACTTTCTCACATATAAACGATGAACATAATGTATTTATAATATATACATAAACCATCTCGTGCATTTTCTTGCCCCGTCATTTCCATTTGCATTTGCTGTATACCTATATATTTACACTTACTTTCCATTTCCTCGTGTTTTCTCGACGGACGGACACTCACTTTCCCTCTGAATCGCAGTGAATATATATATAATCGCGGGATTTAACGTTGGTTGAGAGGCGGCGGATTTGAAAATGACCAAGCGAACGAAATGTGTGATCTCTGTGTGATTATGAGTATTTTTGCATGTGTGTGTGTGGACACACATGTGTTTGTGTAGTCCGTTCAGATTTGGATTCACAATCAGTGTGTACATATATATACCTATATATGTGTGTGTGTGTGTATTTATATATGGCTACGTTGACTCGTGTGCATGTGAATAATGAGATCAGTTGCACACATGTGCTTGTGCGCTTATGTTATATGCATGCGTTCATGTGTGTTTAATATTGTATAGATGGGGAAGTCCTTTACCCATAAGTATACATGATTTCCTCATGTTTCCTCCTGTGTTTTCATCTTGCATCTTGCACGTCCAAAGAATTTGTTTTCGTATTTTATATACATTTAAATGGGTGTGTGAATTTTGTAGGATTTAAATCCCTCTCTCCTCTGTCTATATTCTATATACATTTGTCTCTGTGTGTGGTTTATCTGCATCCCATTTCCATTTCCATTTGCACTTGCGTTTGAATTGGAATTTGAATCACATGTACATATCTTATGTAGAATATAGTTAGAATACAGAGCGAGATAAACTTATAATACACAGGAGAGAAGCAGAAATGGATATGATATATAGTGTATGAAATCTCCATCTCATTGTCAGTTCGCAGTATATATCTCATCGTCAGACGATGACTTTTGCCATGGCAATTTCGTTTCTATGGGGGTTCTCAAGCAAAACCAACTCATGTGCAGCAAATATCTTAGCCGAGCCTCTAAATTACACTCAAATACATATACATATACATATAATATATGTGTAGGAAAGGAATTGCAGGCGTTTATTTAGCATGAAAACGCGCTCAGACAAAGCGAGAGACAGAGAGAGAGAAAGAGGAAATGTGAGGAGAAGCCGAAAGTGACTTCTCATCACTTTCTTTTCCATATATTTCCACACACACACACACATCCATCATTTTTTCATTTTCATCTTCATTTTCATCTTTGTTTTGGCATTCTAAAATTGGATCATCGCCAATCCCTTTTCTTTCATCCATCCCCATACATATCGTATATCATGATTTCCCATTAATTTCCTTCCTTCACAATTAAAATGCCCAAAGTTCCCCGATAGATAAATAACCAACTAACATATGAATATGAATATGAATAATCAGACATTGTTGGGATTTCTCACGGTAAAATGTCCAATGTTGTGCGTATAGCGCGTACAGGAATTTCTCCCCTTTGTTTACATACGATCGATACACAACATACCCAATGAACATACATATTTTGTCCCATGTGACATGTCCAATTGACATGGACATGTGGACATGCGGTGTGGTGTGTGGTCCTGGACATCTTTCTCTCTAAAGTCCTGTGTGGATGATGCGTTTCCTTCATTCACATTCTTCTCTTCTTCACATTCGTCGATTCGTCATCATCGGTCATCGGTGACCGTCGTCATATTTCCCGCTGTATTTACATATACACAATGTGAAATGTGATAGTGTGGAGAGCAATTGAAAAGACGGGTGAAAAACCTCGAAAGCCTCTCTCAATTTTGTTCTTGCTTTTAATTTTGTTTTTGTCTCCTCCGCGTAATATTCAAAGAGAAAATCCGGAGGAGTATTACTTACTCACACAATAAGCAAAAAAGTCGTCGAAATCGAGGGAGGATTTAGGTTTTTGAGTGCACATTCATATATTTTATACATGTGGAAACGAACATGCAATGAATGTAAATGTAAATGTAAACATTCGCAATCAGTGGGAATCATTTTAAAGTAAATAAGTATAGTTGTCAGTTGTACTTAAATAAATGGGGGATGTTACACCACATTCTCAACTGTTTCTTGTTTGTTTGTTTGTACATGCATTTATTATATATAGTGAAATGGAATGGATGTGGATGATGGCAGACACAGAGAGAGAGAGAGATTGGAAAGAGATTTGGATATAGTTTGATTATAGGCGGCGGAAGGTCACGACCTGGATTCATCTGGTCCACTGTGGACTGTGCACTGTGGATTCCACTGAAGTGAGGATTCAAATTTGAAAGGATTGCGCGCGCGCGTTTGTGGAGGTGAATTCAAAATTCAGTTGAGTGTGGCCGGCCGAGAACTTCTGAGCTAACAACAAAGAGTATTTCTATATTAAAATATTAAAAACCTGATGAAATCCCATATACATATAAATAGTAAATAGTAATATAATAAATATATGAACAAGTGAACGTGGAATTTGTGTTCCTCATCGCATCGCATCGTATCAATTACGCCAACTCGAACTCGAACTCTGATTCTGATTCTGATTCTGTGTTGCTGCGACGCTGTGTGAGCTTGAAGAAATGTGGATGGAGATATCAAAAAGATTAGGATCTTTCTGTCTTATGCTCCACTGTGTACATTGTAAATACATCCCTACTTTACACTTTACACTTTACATGTAGATGTGTAGAAAGAAGGGCAATTAAAATTAAAATTAAAATTGCACATACATAATTTCCTACTCCATCTCTTCAACAACAAACGCTCAATTTGTACGTCCATTTGTACAAGCACGTGTTTTAAAGTGTCTCAACAACACGAACAAGAACCAGAACAAGAACAAGAAGTGCAATCATGAAATTGGAACACTTTTGACTTTTGCAAGTAAAGTAAAGTACGAGCGTTTTGAGTTTGAGTTTGAGGTTGACTCTTGCTGTTTTGAAGGTGAAATTTAAGGGGGAGAGAGAGAATTTCAAATTTCACGGCAATCTGAATCTGAATATGAAATGAATTCAACTTGAATTGCAATCGAAATGGAAATGGAAATGAAAATTCTAATGTAATCCTTTTGTTGCCGTTTATTGCTCTTGTTCTTGTTCTGGTTCTTCTGTGTTCTTGTTGTAATTGTAATTGTAATTGTAATTGTTTGTTGTGTGTATTTGTGTGAGTCCTATCTACATAACGATAAGTACACAGGAAATGTGCAATGGGGCTTCTTAGGAAACTTTTGGACTCTGCTATATACTGCTACTATTCTGCTATATATGTATATATGACGAATGTCAACACTCACAAAACACTCGACGACTTAATATGAGGACGCGGCGTTACGGCCTTGAGCTTTCTCCAACCACCATAGAAACAGAAACAGAAACAGAAACACATCACAGCAACACATCACAGCAACACATGTATAGAACGACGCCGAAATCCCATTTACTTTTTTACAATTTGTAGTACAAATTTTGAGTAATTTGTAATTTGTATACCATAAACCAATGAATATAGAAATACATATGGGAAATGTGAAATGGTTTGAATTGAATTGAATTTATTGAGTTTGACGAGTCGAAAGGAATTTTTGTAGGCTGTTTTGCTTTTTGGGAAATGTGAAACGTGTGTCTATGTGTGTGTGTGTGTGTGTGTTTGAAATGCGGAATTAAATGAGGGATTCAGCGTAAATAATTAAGTGGATTATACTCTACCGCAATTACTTAAATAACCCCAACTTCATATGTATTACAAATTACATGCAATCATTTCCATTTCAACTGCCCCATTATTTCTATTAATAAGCAGTAAATCCCAATAGTAATAATAATAATAATAATAATCGCGAGCTCCACATCACATCAACATGCACAATAAAAATAAAAACTATACAAGTACAATTTGCGAAATGAATACATTTTTTAATACATTCTGTATATAATCCTGTTTCCTATTTATCATTTGGCCCCAGACGGCGAATTTGTCTGCGCGTTCATATATGCTGAAGTGCAGTATGCGCCTTCCGGGGCCAAATGATAATACAAGGTTATGGAACTTATCCCTAGCCGACGATATGCAGGTTTCCGATTCTCGGTAATTACCAGAAATCAGTGTGGGAGAATCAGGTGGAAATTGTTCAAATGTATGTTGATGCTTTCAAACCGTTCAAAATAAAAAATCAAACGTGTATATTCAAAAGACAACTTTTTACACTCAAAATTCAAAACGAATGCAAATTGCATTTTGTATATACTAAAATTCCTGCAAATGTTCGCCCTTTTTCTGTACTAAAAAAGTCCTAGGTTCAAAATTGCCTCATATATTTATAAAATCATCATAAAACGTTCGACTTTTGTATATGTGGATTTTGGAAATTGTGTTGGTCATTTTGTGCGAGGAAAAAGTCAGGAAATTCTTTCTCCCAAAATGGAAATCTGAGGAAAAAAGTGTGTGGAAATGATTGGAAATCATAAGCGGTAATTACGGCGGCAATCTTCCCGGAAATGACCAGAAACGTCTGCTGTTATTTCTACAGCCTTGGTAAAATTCCCGGCAATTTCCTATTTCGGAAATCTGGAAAGCTTCTCAAATCCCATCATTGTGTGTGTGTGGGGTATATATATTTTTCCAATCCAATCCAATAAAAAATGCAAATCCATTCCAAAATTCCCTCTAACAATAAATAAATACAATTAACAAAACCAAAGAAATGGACTACAAATCTGACAAAGGAGAAGAGAAAGAATCTGTTTCTGTATAAGTGTAAATTTGGAGATGTTTAAAAGGATAAATAGAGTATGTACATATCCATTTATGTTGGTCATTTAAATGCGTCAGGTCTGATGTCTCCGTTGTCCGCCTTTGTCAGTTGTCACTTGTCAGTTGTAATTAAATGATTTAATTTATAAGTTAGTGTCATTTGGGGGCAGATTTGGACGGGGATAACGTCACACAAAAAAAAACGCGTTCGTGTTCACAATCATTTGATGACTTGACGACTCACTAAAAAAAAACAGCAGCAGTGACTATATATATCAAAAAGGGAAATGGGGAAATAAAATACAAATCACCACAGTCCACACACTATATTTAAACTTGTATTTATATATATTTAAATTTAAATGGGGAGGGAAAGTGCGAAGAGAATATCTATACATGTATTCATTTATATTATATACTCACAAGCTCAAATCTCCAACCTCTCAAATCCCAAAGGCAATTTAAATGATCACACACAGCATCACACATGCACAATGAACAAGCAGTTGAGATTCGAGTTGAGATGATCGAGTTGTGCTTGGATTTGGTTGACAAAAAAAAAGAGTGTAAACTGTAAAGGATCGAGAGCAGCAGCAGCAGTCAGTCAGTTGACTCTTTTGATGAGGAATTATACGATATATTAGACCAAAAAATATAGATATGATTATGAATGTGATGTGACATGTGTGTGTGTGTGTGTGAGTAAGTGTGTGTGTGTGTGTGTGTGTGTGTGAGTGTGTGTGTGTGTGTGTGTGTGTGGTAACAATCTGGGAGTTCAATCACATTGCATTGCATTGCGTGCGTAAATTTAGGTAGATACATTTACACATTTACCTACATTCATAAATTCGTGTACATATATCGTATATGTGCGTTACTAAAGTTACATATATTATAGTCGAGGGAAAAGTGACGGAATGACACGTACGTATGTAAATGTATATATATTTTGAATGTTGACTATATATACGTAATCCAGAGAGGCATTAGTTCCGGCATCATGATTTTTCCCAACCACCATCAACCAACTGACCATCACACGATTCTTATTATAATTATTATTATTATTATTATTATTATGCTCATTATGATTATGATTATGATGATTATGATTGTGTCACACATTTCCTTCGAGCAAAAATCTTCACATGTGTGCAAATTAAACTATATATAAGACCAACAGAATTTCTCTCGAGTTGACAACAAAAGCAACGACAACGACAACGACACCAAAAACAAAAACAAAAACAAAAACAAAAACAAAACAAACAAATAAATACACACAGACACACATGCACACACCGGTAAAATAAATGCGTTCTCTTTTCTCAACGGACCAAAACCGACAGGACACATGTACATACTAATATATATGTAGGTATGTGAGGAAATCTGTCCATTTCCGCTTTTTTTTTGTGCTTTTCCCTCTTTCCTTTTTGTCGTCTCTTTTCCCCCCGTCGGATTTCTCACAGTTCCCCAAAATTCAGTTCAGACGTTCAGACGCCAAATCGACTCGTATATGATTAATATTCGTGAATACAAACTGAGATGACGATGAACAAATTCAATTGCTTTACTTCTGCTTTATATAAATATTGAAATAAACCACTTGAATTCAAAACCTACACTCCACAGATTTCAAACCTATATACCTCATTTATGAGTCTATATATAGTTTTTCGTTGGTTTTATCTATATAGTGTAAGCTAATTTACCGTAATATGCTATCGAGTTATCCTTGGTTTTTGAACAATTTCAAGAATTGTAGACACACTAGCCTAGCCTTTTAATTCAAGTTTTACAGTATATTTATATGTATGTACAAAAATAAGGATAGTTTGCATTTTCCTCTTTTGTTTCGAGTTTCGAGTTCTTCGCATGAGAAACAGTATATCGTCGGCTAACATGCAAAACCTCGTAACTTTTTTTGGCCCCAAACGATGAATTTATCGGCCCGTCTGTATAAACTCTAATGTGTGCAGAACAAAATCCATCGTCTGGGGCCAAAAAAAGTTACGAGGTTTTACATGTTAGCCGACAATATGTATAATAATAAGAAAAGAAACGCGTTGCAATAATTTCCAAGTCTCGCGACTCGGCAATTTTCAATTTTGTCAATTACAATTTCTTAGCTGTGTGATGTGTGTATCCAAAATCAAAATGTGTGTGCATAGACGTTTTGGCATTTTACATATCGTCTGTGAAGTTCACAAACGAACTATAACGATTTTCCTTAATGTGCGGAAATGCGACGACTGCGTCCGTCTTTGTGGGTAAAATTGTGAATTAATTCAGGGTGACAGAAAAGGTGATGGAAGACAATAATGTCGATGGACCCACTGCTCCATCTCCAGCCATTTGACCTTTGCAGCATAGCTCAACGAAATTAAGGACAATAATTATAGCTCGTTTTTGAACTTAACAGACGATATGTACACTTCTTGTTTATAATGTCCGCATCATTTCCTGTCCGCATTTGTTTTCACTATAGAAAAATGATGAGTCATTGCGTTTCCATTTGCATTTGCATTTGCAAAACTGCCTTGTTGGATTTTTTCTAAGCATTTCCAATGGCCATTTTGTCATTTCAGTTTCAGTCACTTGACTAACAGTTCCAAATCATTCAAACGCTTCACAAAATCCCCAAATATTTTTCAGACTCTATATAGGTAATTTAGAATATATATTCTCAAGTTATATTTCCACAAGGCCACGCACACACACAAACAAACGAGGAGAGGGAATGAATTTGGAGGATTTTGAAATGGATCCGTTTGAAATTGAAGACACTTTCCCCGCCAATTTCGATAATAATCGAACAACCACAAACACAACAACTCCCAAAGCATACGTGGATTTTCCATTGAGTTTGAATTCCAATTCCAATTCCAATGCAAATGCAAATCGTCATCGTCATCATCATTTAAATTCAAATTCCGCGCCTCGCCCCATGATGCGAAGAGAAGCAAGTTGTGGCGGATTGTTTCGGCTGGACCCGAAACTTTGGTTGAGCTTGACGCTCGTCAATGTCCTGACAATGATCCTCGTCAGCATTCTCGTCACGCTTTCTCTCCGTCAACCACCCCCAAATTTCCATCCCAACTCCGTCAGTGATGATTCATCGGATGTACATGCAAATTCAAATTCAAATTTTCGCGCTCAAATTCAAGCTCAATTTGAAGGTGAGCACGGAAATCCAGCTACGTTTTTAAAAATTGAGCGCCACATTTAAATACATGTAATTCAAATTCAAATTATTTATTGTAGAGTTGCGGCGAGAGCTGATGAAGGAAAATGAAAAGGAAAAGGAAAATCAAACAACAACAAATGAAATTCAAATTGACAAGAAAAAGGAAAAGGAAAAGGAGGCAAGACTGGACGAATTGGAAAGTCAACTGACGGATTTAACGGTCAAACAAGCCGACATTTTGAATTCACACCAGCAGGAATTTAATCGTAATTTAAATTTGAATTTAAATTTCAAATCATATTTCCCGCGCTCAAATCAAATAATAAAATAATTCGTAGAAAAAAATTACGCATTGCAGGGGATTCGAACCCGTGCGATCCGGGCTGGAGACCGTACGACCATGAAAAATGTGTCAAAATCCTGGATCTCCTCATGACTCAACCCGAGGCAGAGACTTTGTGTCGGCGGGAAGCCTCCATTTTGAACTTAAATTCAAGTTCAAGTTCAAATTCAAATATCCCGGCCTCATTTTCCTTCATGTCCCCACTTTTGACGATCCACTCGAAGGATGAACAAGACTTTATGAGCGCCCTCATTTTCTCAGAGGAGGCTGGCGGGACTTCCGATCACGTTTGGCTCGGTTCTATTCGAAATTCCATTTCAAATTCAAATTTGAATTCCAGCGGGGATTCTCCTTCTTCTTCCTGGTTGGAATGGAGCGGAGGCCCTCCATTGAATTTCACCCATTGGCAAGCGGGCAGTCCAAGCATGGCCCAAGACAAAGGCAGTTCGAATTCGAATGGGAATGGAAATGGAATTGGTGGGAATTCCTGTGTTCAAATGATTCCAAAAGGGACACGAAGTGGGGAAGTGGATGGATTGTGGAGAGATGGCGCTTGCACCAAGCGGAATCTCGTCGTCTGTCAAAAACCTCAGGATTTGTCTGTGAGTCAACTCAAATCCTCATATCTTCAGTTCCGGCATGAAACCACCCGGAAAATCCGGACCCTTCAAGAAAATATCGGTAAGGGTTTCTTATCGCGGCGGGAAATATTCAAACTTCAAACTACAAAATTCTAATTCAGTTCAAATGTCAAAAAACTCTTCAAAAAATTGTGTTTTGAATGCTTGTTTATATATATGTATTTTCACAGTTCCGATCGGATTCGTGTACGTTCAATTGCGGAATCAGTCGGAACCACGTGGGATTTGGCTCAATTCCCAATGGAAATGGACGGACGTGACTTTTGAATATGCCGGTGAATTTTTCCGAGCGGAAGGTGGGAATTCCTCAGGATTCGGTACGAGCCAGTCTGAAAATGCCCCGGCCTTGACCAAAGTCAATTACGTGTCCATGCCCAGCAGGAATAGCGGCAACTTCAAAACGGAGATTTCCCTTTCAATTGGTGAATCCAGCAACGCGGTCCAATCCGGTCGATTCTCCGCTGGTATTACACAAGAATATTACTCCACGCTGTCTTTTACCATGTCCGCGGGGGAAATCCGTCCCATCAACTCTGCCGTCCGGATCTGGAAACGTACAGCATAAAAACAAAATCCGCGGGAGAAATTTTCTAAATTCCCATATATTTCAAACGAAATCTATACATATATGTTTATTTTCAAATTTTCTCCCTCCGCAGCCATGAATAAATACGTAAATAAATAATTTTTCATCTATATACTACAAAAATTTGGTTACTTGAGGACTGTCTTTTAAAAAAGGACCGGGAAATTTGAATTTCGAATTGAAAAAACTTTACATTTCAAGGAAATCTAACAAAAAAAATGGATTGACATCTATTATTTTTCTGTTGACGGAGACGGAGAAGAGATGGGGAAATGGGAGAAAATTCAATAGTTGGACGCGGGAAATTTGTTTTGATCTAAAAGGATGCAATCGGTTTTTATGGTAATTTAGGCCTATTTTTAAATCCAAATTGCAAAAAAACACATGCAATATATCGGAAATGTCATGCATATTCTTAAAGCTGGTGCTTTT
>JAIUND010002215.1:0-24687 GCA_034699125.1 Gisinianus flammeolus | reverse complement strand
CGACATTATTGTCCCGCATGACCTGCTCTACAATAATGTCGCTTGACCCAAAGCTCCATCTCTAATACTTTGACCTTGACTTCCAGAACAGGTCAACTCGGACAAACGAAATTAAGGAAAATAATTACAGTTCGTTTGTGAACTTAACAGACGATATGTAAATTATAGTTTTGAAGAAGACTTGAAATGATGTTTGCGCGGTGGGAAATTTAGGACGAGTTATTGCCAAAGTCGAGAGTTGCCAAGCGAGCCAATGGTGTGACAACGCATTGCAAATCTCTATAGAGTATAAATAAACGAGGATTTCCATGTTCATTTAGGTATTATATTATCAACTTGGGATACAAAATGGAATTCATTCACGTTTTATGTCACAGAAATGTGTCATAAAAGAAAACAAATTAAATTAAAGGGAAACGAGAATTTAGACTATATAGAATTACTTATTGTTAGTATATTACTTACGTTGTTTGTTCTTGGATTTGAATTTTGCAATGTGTGGAGATGCGAATGTTGAGCTGTATGGCATCAGAGGGCAAACACATATATTTCTCAGTCACACAAGTCAACAAGTTCCGCAAAACGTTCCAACAAAGGTTTATATAATAGCATAACAGAATCCTGTGGGAATGTTCATATATTTCCCGCTCCCGCTTCCCTTCCACATCGAGGTGTAAATAAATGGCAACTGGAGCTGTACACAACTTACAAGAATATTCATGGACTGTGTATATATATATATGATGGGGGAAAGGGCTAAAGCAAATGCAATACAACATACAACGGGCGGCTTGAAATGTTTTGTTCTAATATAATACATAATATATATATATACTTTTAAAACAAAGCAACTTGGCATTTTCCGTTTCCGTGAATTGCGTTTTGTATATACGGAAATGGGCGGACTGAATAATAATTAACATACATCAAAATACAGGAAAATCCTAATTATGTGCGAGAGGCAGAGCAATGGATAATGTGGGGATTAAGGGAAGCGAATGCAGAATCCCGTGTGGCTGCTAGGATTCCTTTTCTGGTGGGATTCCTCTTTTGGGCTGCCAACACTGGCTGCTCTGGCTGCTGACAAAACCCCCATGAACGTGTGCACAGTACTGGAAATGGGAAGGGAAGTGACTGAATCCCATTCCCATCCGCTCGCCGCCAAGATCTATCCCATCCTCGCGCCGACTCTCGTCGTATATACATCTGAACGAACCGCTTGAGAACGCGGAAGGCGTCGTCGGGAAGTGCAAGGCTCGTGTGGGGATGAAGGCAGCCCAGTATATGGGGTCGGAAATACCAGAGGCCTAATACTCCAACGGCCGGAAGGAAGTCCAGAACGCTTTGAAGTGGCAGGCAGAGGCGATGAAGGCGTCGAGAAACGAGACTTGCCATTCAAACGCCTGCCTGCGCCTATACCTGTGGGGTTGCGCCTGCGGTTCTTGGATTCTCCCGACGGTGATGGTCAGCCACACAGAGTCGCCGTATCGAAAATCCGGACAGGCATGGACAAATCTTCTCAATCTCAGTTTGGACTGCCCGGAGTTGTTGTGGCAAACTATATAGTTTTTCGTCACTTCAATATACGTGAACTACGTGATGGCGTTCTTCATATGGTGTTTCAAATGAGCACCAATCATCCTTGCCATTTCATGTTTCATGTGGCTTCGCAGCAATCTGGATTGGGCATTCATCCTTTTGGAATGGACCTCATTATCTTCTTGAAGTATATTTCCGATCGATGGAGCCCTCAACCTCGAAGATGTCAACACGGTGACCCTCCGAAAGTCTCCAGCTCTCTCCCTCCCTCTCTCTGTCACTCCATACGTCATCTGGAACATGGCAAAAAGGCCATTAATTCAATCAATTTTGTGGCATTTAAAAAAAAAAACAGTCTATAAATTATTTGTCAAATGAATGATGTGTGGAAATGCGGATTAAATTGAACGGTGCATTCGCATTCTCTTTTATCGTGTTTGTCATTGTGAAATCGTTAAAATTTTTTTATGCAATTATGCTTTACGCAAGCGCAAGCGCGATGCCATTGGATTTTCCTCGGTTGGATTTTTATTGCGTTTCTCTTGAGCCAATTCTACCTTGCTGGTCTCACTAGTTCAGAAATGGCGCCAAAACTCACCCACGTGGAACAAACGGTGGAGAAACTGCTTGATGCGGGCTTCAAATTTTCCTTGTCGTATTATTATGCCAATCCGGAAGATCAATTAGCTGTGCAGTCTGAAATTGAAATTCAGGAGTATTTGGAACGTTTATATTCGACAAAAACAAAGAATGGAACTTTCTTGAATTTGATTGTGCACAACTGGGCGGCAAAAGATAAAAGGAATCTGCAAGATGATTCTGCTGACAAAAAGAATAAAAACGTAAACTAAGAAAAACCATATTTTTCAGTATATTTATTATTCTGTAGTCATATAAAGACACGGAGTCGACGGAGAAACTTGCAGACAAAAAAATCAAAAGCATTGAGCTGTTACTTCCGGGAAGGGAGTTGGCTGAGAGCGAGCGTGACATTGAGCATCCCAGCGCCGGCATAATTATTGGGGTAGCGGTTGCCCGAGGTGAATCCACAGGGAATGAGAGCCCTTCGATAAGACGTCGTGGGCATACTTCCATTGCTAAAAGCACTCTTCATATCCGCATAGCTCAACTCTCTCCCGGCCTTCAATTCACTGGCGACCATGAGAGCAGCGACACCAGCCGCATGGGGCGTCGCCATACTCGTCCCGGACATGGTCGCGTACTCATCATCCCCCGTATGCTTAGCTGAATAAATGTCTTTCCCGGGAGCGGAAAAATCTGGCTTGATCCGGCCTTGAAGGAAAAAGTACTTTTTATACGGGCCCAGACTGGAAAAGGATGCAATGGTGCCTTCCTCGGTCGTTGCACCCACTCCAAAGACGTCCGGATGATTCCCCGGGTAGCCCGTGGAGGAGCAACCAAATTGCCCACTATTCCCAATAGCGACCATGGGAATTATGTTCAGTTTCTGCCAAACTTGGATGACGTCATCAAAGTAATTGCCCGTCCCTAAAATGTCAAGGCCGCCCCAGGAGCAGGAAACGACGTGGGGGGCCGTGGAGCAGTCTGTCGCGTTTGGGTCATTGTACGTGTGTGGGCAGGACATGAATTGCCCGCAAGCGACGAGGTCCACACTGGAACAGCCTTTCGTCGTGCAACCACGGCATGCGATCCATTTTGAGGCGGGAGCGACGCCAATCCCGCGCGTTGTGCCCACAATCGACCCCGTGCAACTATGTTAGACAAAAAGAAACTTATTGAAAAGATATGTTGCGGTCATTACATGTCATTGTCTTTCGGGGGTCAAAATGTGTACGTACTGAGTGCCGTGTCCTTGTGGGTCATTGGGCTCAGCCGTCCGATCCGCGGGGTCAAACCAAGAATAATCCCCTCCGCGAAAGTTGCCCTGGAGTGCCTCGTGAGTGCCCCGAACGCCCGTGTCAATAATGCCCACCACGGCGCCCTCACCCTTGTTCTCTGGCCACTGGGCAGGTGCACCTACAGCCTGCACGCCCCATTGAATCGTATCATTATCACCAGAAGGATTAACCGCCGCCGCTGGAGGGTCAACTGGGTCAATTGGGTCGTCCAGCTGGAGGAAAATTTCGGGTTCGACAGCTGCTACGGAGGGCAGTGTTGCCAGCTCTCGGATAATATTCGCCCCTACATTCCGCACGACGACCTTGTTAGTTATCCAGAAGGGCGTGACCTGTACCTCAGGGTGACCTTGAAGGAAGGTCATGAGGGGCCGTTGGGATTCCAGGTGGGTGGACTGAAGGACGTCCCGGACAAGTTGAAGCCGCTCCGGTCGGGACAAGGACGAAGAGGATTGGTGTTGGAGTTGGAGTTGGGCAAAGAGTCGGGACTTGGTTTTGGACGCATGTGCATCATCCTGAATGCTCACAAGGACCGTGCGCAATGCGTCTGGCTCGCTGTTCAGTAGATTGACAAGATGTGAGTTGATCTTGTTGTTGTTGTTGTGGTTGGAAGAGGCGTCGGCCACGGTCAGAACTGACAGAGTCAGCAGACCGATGAAAACCGGGTAAAAACTTGTCATTTTCGGGGGAGACAACAAATCAAAATCGGACTTTTATAGAGGAAGGAAGAATAAAATTTGAAGAGAGTTGAAAGAAAAGTGAGAGTGAAGAGTTTTGTATTTGATTGGAGTTTTTATACCTGATTATAAATGACGCAGATAGATGTTATAAAGGAATAATTTTGTTTTTTTTTAAAAAAAGAACATGATGAATGATGAGGTTTCCGAAACAGAAACAGAAACAGAAACCGAAACCACCAAAATGGTTTCTTTGTGGTATAGAAATAAATGATCAAAATAATAAAGACTCATATAATTAAATGATAACTGATAACATGTATGTAAATGTAGCGGGGTAGAGTGCGTCATTTAGTATTTTAATAGGTACATTTATGTCCAACTTTTTTTTTTTAATGACCTCTTTTTGAACGTCATGCTCTTTTTGGTCCTAAAATACTAAAATACATCATATCTTACGCGGTTTTACCTGCTGGAAACACCACGTACGATGTATATATATATGGGAGAAAACAAATTCTGAACCACCGTCATCGTCACCAAAGTAATATTCAACGTAAGTATAGTTTTTTTATGGAAACCTGAAACCGACATGTGACATTTAAATTGCTTTGACATTTTGCGGCATAAATTTGTGTTGCTTTCATTTTTTATTTTATGGATTTTCTGTGGTCATTGAAAATTCGAAAATGTATGTAGGTATTTGTTAGACTCGGTGGTTAGGGTAAAGCTGACTGACACAAAGCGCTTTAACATAGTGTGTTTAATCGTATACTGTCTCTCATGCCAAATCGTCTATGCATGCTGTCTCCCATGTAAAATCCGATGCTGTCTCTTTGGATTTTAACGTGTAAAACCTCATGCTGTCTCTCATGGGGTTTTTCCTATGCTGTCTCTCATGCATTTTCCCCATGCTGTCTCTCAAAAAAATAAAAAAGTGGCGATTTTAGCCATTTTCAAAATGGTGTCTCCGCCATTTTGTATGTTAAATCTGCATACTGTCTCTCATTAGTCGGCCCATGCTGTCTCTCATGCATTTTCCTATGCTGTCTCCTACACAATCCCGATGCTGTCTCCCATTACTATTCCCTATGCTGTCTCTCATGTAAAACCCGATGCTGTCTCCCAAAAAAATTCCCAATGCTGTCTCCCATGCAATTTGCAATGCTGTCTCTCATTACGAACTCCTGATGCTGTCTCTCGTGAAAATTCCTGTCTCTTTGGGGCGGCGAGAGTTTTCTGGCAACCTGGCAAAGAGGCGAACTTGGTGCGGCGGCCATCTTACCAGTAAACAAATATGGACGCCCGCCATTGCATTTCGCCAATGCTGTCTCTCATTTAATTCCTCCATACTTTCTCCCATTGAATTTCCCATTCTGTCTCTCATGGGGTTTTCCTATGCTGTCTCTCATTGATTTTCCCTATTCCGTCTCTCATTGAATTTTCATTATGCCGGACGGGCATCGATCGTACATAGGATGCTCCGCCCTTAAGTTCAAAGGTCACATTTCTGTCAATCATAGCCAGAACATTGTCCGGCCGGGAAGAGAAGTCATCGAAGATGTAAGTCCAGAACTGTATGGTGGTGATCTGTGTCCGGGTCTCACTCCGGGACTGAGGAACAAACGAGTGAAAGTTCATACAAACAGAATAGAGCGATTATGGAAATTCAATGGGAGACAGTATATGGAGGAATTACATGAGAGACAGCATAGGCGATTTGGCATGAGAGACAGTATACGATTTAACACACTATGTTAAAGCGCTTTGTGCCAGTCAGCTTTACCCTAACCGACTCGGTATATACTCTCGCTTTCAATTTCGATAGGTTTGTTTTTTTTATACCTACATTTCTAACACAAAGGCTGGCCAACCCACTATATTGTACAACTCACCCGCCGCGCCGTCCACAACCCTTCGCCTGTTATAAAACCCCATACAAAAGGGCCCAGGTCCACCCGGCATTTTCTTTCATTTCCCGGTTCGTGTCTGTGTCTGTGTGGGCGTGCCCGAGTCGGGTGGTCGCGGTCACCGTATTTTGAATGATTTGAATGTGTTTTCAATAAGGAGAGAGGAAACTTTTTTATGGTAAAAGATGAGGGTGCGACGGATGACCCACAGTCGACCACACTTATGCTCCACGATTCCGCGACGAAAAGGATCTGAACCACCAACCCAGACTTGATTATTGACATAGAACCGAGCATACGCGTGACCGAGTTGTTCCGATAAAAGTCCACCATATAAAGAGGAAGGGGAACAGAAAACAGAACGAGGAGCCACGAGAAAAGAAATTTGACATTCAATTTCAGACTCAGACTCGACCGCCAACTCCAACGCCAACACCGACTTACGGGCAAAGTCAGCTGCGTATATACCCTTTTTGACAGCGGGGGAACTTGAATTCGGATTCGCATTTGACCCCGAATTCCAACCAGAAGAAGTCCAGGTGGCTGGCGGAATAAGGAGACAGCCCATCAGATTTCCAAAGTGGACCACAGGCTTTTCAGGAGAAATTGCGACATTCTGATGTGGAAATTCAAAGGGAAAAGTTCAAAGAAGGAAAAATTAAGTGGACGGTCAATGTCTTCAATGTTTCTCTGTGTATACATTTTAAATGTGGGAGTGAGCATGTGTGAGCTCTGTAAAGTCCACTTCTCAACCTACACGCAAAAGAAAGAAAAAGACCCACACAAAGGATATCGTCTATTAAGTTCACAAACGAACTATAATTATTTTCCTTAATTTCGTTGACCTGCTTCAAAGGTCAAACGGCTCTCGATGGAGCTGTGGGTCCTTCGACATTATTGTCTGCCAGGACCTTTTCTGTCACCCTCAATTTTGGCAGAATTTTACCCACAAAGACGGACGCATAGTCGTATAGCATTTCCGCAAATTAAGGAAAATCGTTATAGCTCGTTTGTGAACTTAACAGACGATATGCATCATCAAAATCGTTTTCGTTTTTCCGCACTCACCTTCTCAATGTTGGTTAACGTATATATAAGTATGAGTCAAAGTTGACAAAAGTCCCCTTTTTAAAACCCCCATATAAGTAAGTATACAGTTTGTTTTAAAGTTTAGTGTCATGTATGTGATGTATATACTTATACACATTTTATTTATTTCAAAAGTTTTGTTTATGTTCATGAATTTGATGAGCTCACAATTAATTTGATTTGATATGAGGAGTCCCAGCACACACACGCACACACTCGTCAGTGTGTGCAACAAAAAAGCCACAAATATACAATCTCTCGCCCCATCAGAGTAGAGGAGCCTGGGGTAAAAATGACTAGCGCCTTTAAAGTTAAATAATATTCAAACTATAGTGAATATAATTTATTGACGTCCACATGTTTTTCGACGCTTGGACCACAGTCTACATCAGATTCGGATGGTATAGTTTCTAGAACAAAGGTCAAATTGATAGTGTTTGAGTGACTTGACAAATACTTGCAAGAATGTGGCACTGCAAACAGTGATTCGCTTGTATGTGTTCACCCCCCATACCAAAAACTCTTTCAAAAATCATATATTTCTTGGTTTAATAATATTTTTGGCCGCAACTAAGACTTTTATTTGCTTTTGTCATTGCACCAAATAAAATTGATGATGAAACACAAGAACCAACTGAAAGACACTTTTTCACAAAGGTAGTCATTTTTACCCCAAGTCTCCTTTTAAACCCTTTTTAAAAGTTAAATATCTACTATATAGAATAAATTAAAAATTGAATTCAAAGTAAATGAGGCGTCTAAAGAGAAAATGAGTCAAAATTTCATTGGACGCATTCACAATCCCAATCCGTTCATTAGAATTTGCGTAAATTGTAAATGCGAAACAAATTTGGTATATAGTCATTTTTAGCCCACGCTCCCCTACAGATATATATATATCATACAAATTATTATACACATTATGCTCCATATGTTCCGCACAACAGTCCCCACACAACTCCCATTACACATTACACAAATATATACAAAATGCGATTCAAAAATTCACCTTATACAATCACTCTCTTTCTCACAGTACATATAGTATGTATAGGTACTAATACATACACATACATAATAATATGAAGATATGAAGAGGACGGACGACCTTGTAAATCCAAATTCAAATTAAATATAATTCACACAGCCCAGACATGTTTTTACATTCTTTACATTACATACTTTACATTTTACATACATTGAAACATAAGTAATATCCATTAAATTTAATATGTGCATATATCTGTGTGTATATACAGAGTATATACAAACACAAAACTCCAATATAACACAGCCGCCTTGGAGGAATCCAAAGAGCAACACACTCGACAGAGATGTACAAAACTAATACAAAAGTTTCTGTATAGAGAGAATATACATAATAGAGACCTTGAACGTTATATGATGGAATGAACGGAGAAAAAAACACAACTCTCATCTTTTCATCTCTCACTGATATATTTTTTATCTCTGTGTGCACACAACAAAACTCATCATGTAAAACGTCAATTAAGCTCTCAGCATTTCCCTGCACGCACTCACACTGTCCAGTCGCATTTTATATACTGTTTTCGTCATTTTCGTCTACATATAATTTTTATTCTTTTCTATATATATACTTTTGATTAAAGAATATCGTGTACAAATAATTTTACTGTAATATATATAAGTATATATATATATATATAAAATGTTGTGGGAATTACTGGCGACGGTGGTTGCCTTGGCCGCTCTCCTTTGGTATCTATTTCGTTTGCACTTGTCCCGTCAAAGTGATTTTTGGCTGTCACGTGGTGTCCCCATAATTCACGCCTCTGAACTCGCCCCCGTGTGGCAGTTCATGGTGGGTCGTCGGCCAGTTCAGGAACTCGACAATTACTACTATCGAAAACATCCGGATGCTCGTTATGTGGGCGTTTTGGATGCCATGAAACCTGCTTTGGTCATCCGTGACCCGGAATTAATTAAACGGGTTCTTGTCAAGGATTTTGAACATTTTGTGGATCGACGTGCTTTTAATTTTGGTGGTGAACTCTCTGATCATTTCCTTTTTACGATGAACGGCCCGAGATGGAAAGAACTCCGCTGTGTCATGGTAATTCACAAAATATTGTAATAATAATAATAATAATAATTATGGTACACATAGAATTTGGAAAGGTTTTAATTCAAGTGTACAATTTAAACGTCCTTTTTTTATATACAGACGCCGACATTTACTTCAGGGAAAATTCGGAAAATGTACCCACATTTTAACCGACTCGCCGACAGTATGGAAAATTTTATTGCCCGAGAATGTCCAGACCCAAAAAAAGGCGTGGCCACCACCGCCGTTTTTGGGCGTTTTGCAATGGACGTCATCGGTGCTGTTGCATTTGGACTCGACTCGCACTGTCTCGTGGAGCCGGACGCTGTCTTTTACAAAATGGGCACCAAATTTCAAAATTTTAATATCCTAAAATTCTTTCTTAACCTCATTTTCCCAAAATTAACTCGCTTCCTTAAAATTGAGACTTTCCCTTCGGAACCCATGGAATTCTTTAAACGGATCAGTAAGAAGGCGCTCGAGACGCGCCGGAAAGATACGCTCAAGTCGAGGTCAGGCTTCGAATCCGGGAAGCATTCAGATTTCCTTCAGCTCATGGTGGATGCCCAACGCCGACAATTAGTTGACGACAGCAAGACAAACGATACTAAGGCGAATAATAAAGGAGCTTCGGAAGATGATTTGGACAAGTTTGAAGCGGATGCGGCCGTTCATATGAACAATAAGAATATTGAGGATTCAAACTCCACAGCCACAAGTTTGGAGCATCAAGGTATTGTGATAGACGACAAGGTCATTCTCGCAAATAGTTTGACCTTTTTTCTGGCCGGGTTTGATAATACGGAGGCCATTTTGACCCTGGCGGCGTATCATCTCGCCATTTATCCGGAAATGCAGGAGAAGATGCGAGAGGAAGTAGAAGAAAAGGCAAGGGATTATGATGGAAAGGTCACGTATGATGCTGTCGCACAGATGACCTATTTGGACGCTTTTATTAATGGTGAAAACATTTAACATAAAACTTTCCACAGTGATTTGTTTTGAAGTTTTGTCTCAAATTTTGTAAATTGTCCACACAGAATGCACTCGATTGTACCCGACGGCCGTTCGCCTAGAGCGGAAAGTCTCAAGCGATTACAAAATTCCCGATTCGGACTTGACCTTGCCTGCTGGCACGCTGGTCATCATTCCGACCCTGGCTCTCCATCGTGATCCCGAACACTTTCCGAATCCTACTGAATTTGATCCAAATCATTTCTACGACCCCGAGAGGAAGGCTACACGGCATCAGTATGTTTTCATGCCTGTAAGTTTACTAAGTTTTTTATCATTTAATCTCAATATTCTCTCTTCTTGGAATTTTTCTTTCATTTCATTCCATTTAATTTGTCTTCATATATTATACACATATAGTTTGGCCTTGGTCCTCGTTCCTGCATTGCAGCCCGCTTCGTTCTCGTCGAGGTCAAAACAGCCATTGCAAATCTCGTACTCAAATTTGACATTGAGCCTTGTGAAGGGACGAGTATTCCATTGAAACTGTACGAACTCAAAGGACAATTCCGGCCGGATCGGTCACTCAAACTTGCCTTTGTTCCTCGTCAAAAGAAATAAACGAATCCTTTTGAATGTATATATATCGTGTGTTAAGTTCAAAAAGGAACTATAATTATTTTCCTTAATTTCGTTTGACCGGGTTTGCCCTGTTCTGGAGGTCAAAGTATTAGAGATGGAGCTTTGGGCCAAGCGACATTATTGTAGAGCAGGTCATGACGAACAATAATGTCCCTGGACCCAAACCTCCATCTCTAATACTTTGACCTCCAGAACAGGACAACCCCGGTCAAACGAAATTAAGGAAAATAATTATAGTTCCTTTTTGAACTTAACAGACGATATATGGAAATTCTACAGGGGGAATGACCCATTGTGTATTATATATACGTTTTACGACGTACATTAAATGAATGAATAAATGAGGGTTACAACTCTCACCATATATATATAGGTATGTGCAGATAAACACAAAATGACTGTTGTGTCACAAGTTTGTTTTCGTTTGTTCGTCATGTTGAGTGTTGAGACCATATTCAAATGCGACGACTATATTATTATAGAAAATGTACAGCAATTTTCCCCACATGAATCCAAATCTGAATTATATATAGGGACACTCTGAAAAGGAATGATTTTCAGCTGGTGCTGGTTGCTGGTGGAAATGTCGACTTAAACTTCTCACGTCGTTCATCATCATCAACTTTTGTTACTTGCCTGTTGAGGAATATACAGTGTGGTGCGATATTAGAGAAATTAATTCAAATCAAACAGAATCCATCGACTTGGACTTGGACATGGACATGGACATTGGCGTGCACATGGAATTAACAGGGCAATTGGCTCTGGATTTATGCTCGGCATTCTCACAGTCCGCAATTCAAAGCCATCAACGATTCATTTGGGTCCCCATCATCACCAATCCACAACTCGAGGATGGACAGTCCAAACGATTCAAGCATGGCTGCTACAAATGGCGATGGAGTGTCTGTGGTATTACCAAATTATTCACTCACTTTCTCTCAATCGCCGCGGGAAAAGGGAAAATTCAAAAAAATAGAATGCAATTAATACAATATTCCTTTGTTTTTCATAGTGGGAGTCTCGAGATTTCCCATCGCTCAAAACTGTGGATTCTTCAGTTTGATCCCCATTCAAAATCCATCGTGCAGTACAACGATGAAAAGGGGAGAAATTGGGAAAATAAGGAAACGTCGTCATCATCACCATGTTCTTGGAGAACACGAAGAAAAAACAATTATTTTAAATCACTCCCGCGTGACTCAACTTTGTCTCAATGTCAATCATATCCGGGCGCAAATTGACACGGGGTCATTTCCTGGGAATGACGCCATTCTCATTCCCTTGGATCTCCATTCCGCAGGGACGAAACCCATTGTGAGCCCAGAAGAGTGCGTCAGTTGGCAATAAAAATTACTGTGTGGAAATATATACTTTTCAGGTTGCGAATGGACGGTTGTCTCGTTTCCACAAATATCCGGTTGTTTTTGTTGTCATTTCCATTTGGTGACGGACAAGGTCGATCCACTCCTGTCAGAATGGAATCCCAAATGACATCCTCAACAACATCGATCCCTCCAGTGTAAAATGAAATGTGTAGCTTCTCGAGTTGTAAAGTCCCAGTCTCTCCATTTGCTGGTCTTCCAGCCATTTCCAGTAGGGCAGAAATCATGGCGGGATTTGCACAGGCAAAGGACACAGAGGAAAGTCCTCGCCACATTTCTCGACTTTGAACCACTGAGAAAATGGACGAGTCTCGGAAGTCATTTGGAAATCGGAGGTGTTCACAGGAATTGCTTCCATTCCAAGGTCCTTTGAGTTTCCTCATCATTCGCTCAAAAGAACCGTCACTGATGGATGATGAGTGACCAGACAGCTCCAGATTTTTCAAATGAGGCAAATGGAGAGCGCTGACAATAAGTAAAGCCATGGCGTTTGATTGTACAGAGTACAGTTGAAGCGTCTTCAATTTCCGAAGGGTTGTCGGCAAAAAGTATTTCTCCATAATAATGCCCATCACATCCGATTTGTCCAAGTTCAAGTCCTCCTCATGGAAACAAACTAGTAGTGATAATATTTCCAGGGACTCGGAGAGCCCTTCCAAAAATCCTCGGACCAACTCCATGGTGATTTCCCTCTGTAGTTTTAATCTCATTTCCCGGACGCTCCACTTTAATTTCGGTTCCGCTTGAGTGTAGCGCTCCATCCAAACGTTCGTCACATTTATTTTCTCCAGGATCCTCAACTTCCGGATGGCTTCCGGCATGGAAATCCCAGGGATGGACGTCAGTTGGATGAGAACTTCCTCGAAAGCTGAACCAATTTCCAGTACTTTGAGTCTCCTGAAAAATGTCAAGAGGGCGTCCCAGTGCAAAGCCGGGCAATTCCGCTCAGGGTTCGAGTGCAGCGTGCCCAAATGAAGAAATTCCAGGTTGAAGAGTTGACTCGCATAGTCGATGGACAGTTTCTCTTCTAGACCAATTGACCCTTCGTCAAATATCAGTCGCTTAATATGACTTGAGATTGAGAAGAGACCATATTTATTGATAATTCTGGTCTCTCCATCGTACTTTGTGGGGTCGCTTAGGATAAGGCCCGAGAATTGATGACCTTCTCTCTTTTTCTTGGCGATGAAGCGACGGAACACGGGCTCTATGTGATGATTGAAGGCAACTGGACGAAAGGACAGGAAAATGTGCCCAGGTTGAATGTCATGGAATAGTTTGATTCGCCGGAGATTTTTCCATGTATTGAAATCCGGATCCGAACGGGCGTACAAGTAAATTTTCTTTACAATCTGTATTATACATCATGAAATTAAATAAATATTCTGGACACTTTAAACCAAAATTTGCTGGGAAATCCTATTATGTGCATATCGTCGGTTAAGTTCCATAACCCTGTATTATCATTTGGCCCCAGAAGGCGAATGAGCGTGCACGTTCATATATTCTAAAGTGCAGTATGCGCCTTCCGGGGCCAAATGATAATACAGGGTTATGGAACTTAGTCGACGATATATAAATTACCAAATGAATCCCAAATGCTTGATCCATGAGTTGGTTCAGCTGGGCTGTTTTTTTAGCCTCGTCTGATGGTTCATTTGGCTTCAGTGAAATCTTCATGATTTTTACATGGTCCATATTATTTGGCTTCAATTCGGGGTCTTGATTTGATCGCTTCGACATTTCCTGTGTAATAGTCAAAATGTTCACTGTATGGAATTCACTAAATGGAATCTTTTGAATAAATGAATTTGAGAATTGAAAATTGAAAATTAGAAGAAAAGGTTGTGAATCCACATGGAAATGATGCAAAATAAATGTAATTAAAGGGAAAACTCACGCTTCGAATTATACTGCCGTTCTGCTCTGGTTTATACTGTTTGTAAAGAAAATGAAGCTATATCAATATGAATGAGGAATTATCACAATTTTATTAGTAGCACCACCATCAGTCACAACCTCACAACTCACAAGGCTTTTCAGTTTGAAGTTTGAGTATAGCTAATACAGCAGAGGACGAGCACAGAACAGAGATAAAAGAATCGTTTATCTCTTTAATTCCTTTATTTTTTTTCTGGGGAGGACGAGGAGAGACGAGAGATGATGTATATATATATTATAAAGGAGAGTTGCAGTCACGGTGTGATCACAACTATACATATATATATATATGGAAATGAATGCACGTATAATAAATATGCCAGCTCAAATCTACATACTTTTTCCTCGCAAATTCTCTCTCTCTCTCTCTCGAGTGTCTCGAAAAAGGAAACGGCATCTCGCAAACTCTCCCCTCCAATTTCTTTTTGTATATAGGTACGTGTGTACACCTGTATTTATCTGCACACATGCACAGGCCGTCTCTTTACATTGTGAGTCAGTCAGTCAGTTACACATTCAACTGACAATGAGTTGATTAGTGCATTTTTGTTTGATAAAAGTAGATTTCCAAGGAAATGCATATCGTGTAAATATACTTATATACTTGTTAGTTCAATTCAGTACCATTCATCTCCATCCACATCGTATTTATATGCCAAACAGTTGCATGCGTGAATGTAATGGGCAGAAACGTTTTACTATATATATTCACAGTTTGGTTATTAAATTTGAATTGCGTGATTGCGCTTCCAAATGTTTCTATAGCTACTTTAATCTATGATTGATTCAATTATATACTGATCCCAATGAATTCCCTCCTGCTATACTTAATTTAAGAGTCTATATATACAATGTAGGTAATCCATCCAGGGAAATGTGATGGCGACGAACGCGACGACAACATATATATAATTACATGCTCAAGGTCCTTTTCAGGGAATTTGCATGTGGGAAGGATATATGGGTGAAATGTCCTGGCAGAAAAGATACCTTACATATACTATATATACAGTTATACACGCTCTTAAAATACACTAAAAAGTTGCATTGTACACCAAAAAAAAATGCATGTATTGAATGCATGTATAAAGCTAAATGTACCTACAACAAGTCCGTCAGTTAACCTATCGCAATTCGTCTTTTGTTGATTCTATAAGATTCTCTTGTACAAAAATGAGTATGTCATTTGCGGATGTGTCATCACACTGCCATCGCCATCAGTTATTTTCTAACAATAAGGAATGTGTACGACTATATATGGAAATTCTACATGGAAATGAGCCATTGTGTATGTACGTTTTACGACGATAAATTAAATGAATGAGTAAATGAGGGTTACAACTCTTACTATGTATGTATATATGTACTGATAAAAGCAAAATGATTGTTGTTTCAAGTTTGTTTTCGTTTGCTCGTCATGTTGAGTTTTCAAATGCGTCACATTTAAATGCGACGACTACATAGAAAATGTACAGCACTTTTCCCCATGAATCCGAATCTGAATTTGGGACACACTGAAAAGGAATGATTTTCAGCTGGTGTTGGTGGACATGTCGACTTGAGCTCCTGACGTCGTTCAGCATCATCATCTTTTGTTACTTGCCTTTGGACGAATATACGGTGTGGTGCGATATTAGAGAAATTAATTCAAATCAAACAGAATCCATCGACTTGGAAATTTACATTGGCGTGCGCATGGAATTAACAGGGCAATTGGCTCTGGATTTATGCTCGGCATTCTCACAGTCCGCAATTCAAAGCCATCAACGATTCATTTGGGTCCCCATCATCACCAATCCACAACTCGAGGATGGACAGTCCAAACGATTCAAGCATGGCTGCTACAAATGGCGATGGAGTGTCTGTGGTATTACCAAATTATTCACTCACTTTCTCTCAATCGCCGCGGGAAAAGGGAAAATTCAAAAAAATAGAATGCAATTAATACAATATTCCTTTGTTTTTCATAGTGGGAGTCTCGAGATTTCCCATCGCTCAAAACTGTGGATTCTTCAGTTTGATCCCCATTCAAAATCCATCGTGCAGTACAACGATGAAAAGGGGAGAAATTGGGAAAATAAGGAAACGTCGTCATCATCACCATGTTCTTGGAGAACACGAAGAAAAAACAATTATTTTAAATCACTCCCGCGTGACCCAACTTTGTTTCAATGTCAATCATATCCGGGCGCAAACTGACACGGGGTCATTTCCTGGGAATGACGCCATTCTCATTCCCTTGGATCTCCATTCCGCCATAGGGACGAAACCCATTGTGAGCCCAGAAGAGTGCGTCAGTTGGCAATGGACTCCATGCAGCGAGGAAGAAGCAGCGGGGGAATGTGAGATTTGGAGGGAAATCATCGTCCAGTCAAACCCAAATTGTCTAGTTTATGAGGGGCAACGCGGGAAATTGCCGAGCTCAACGAGCTTTCAGAGTAAATGCAAACACAAGTAAATATTAAAGTATATCGTCTGTTAAGTTCACAAACGAACTATAACGATTTTCTTTAATTTGCGGAAATGCTACGACGGCGTCTGTCTTTGTGGGTAAAATTCTGAAAAAATTCAGGGTCACACAAAAGGTTATGGCAGACAATAATGTCTCAGGACCCAAAAACCCATCTCCAGCCCTTTGACCTTTGGAACAGGTCAACGAAATTAAGGAAAATGATTATGCGATAGTTCGTTTGCGAACTTAACAGACGATATGTACATTTAATTAAAGTAATTGTCCACCACACAAAATGTTTGATAAAGTGTTACACTTGAATTTTTCATTAGAAAATCGAGACAAGTCTTTTAGCGTGTCCGGATTTGAACTGATTGAAGAAGAAGAAGAATTCATCGAACAAGTAAAACTCACAATCAGTTTGCCTATACCAGAGAGAAATGAAAAAATAAAATGTACAGAATTTTGCATCTGCGGTATACAAAGAATGCGGGAATGACAACTATATGAATTTTATTATGTTGTCTATAGGGCACGGATGTATCCTTATCCGATTTAATCCGTGACCTCATCAAATGTAACGGACCCTTGAAAAACGACGGCGATGCATGCTGCTCAATCATCCCCAAACTGTACAAGGCGGAAGAAGGGACATTTGATCATACTAAAACCCAATTCAAATCAATCCACACCAGTCCAAATCAATTCCACCAATCCAAGAAAAAACGAACCAATCCAGAACAATCCACTGAAAAACCAAGCAAGTCCGACCAATCGACACAAAAAATGAACCAATCCAGGCCAATCCAGATCAATCCAAACAAATCTCGACCAATCCACCACGGAAAAACGAACCAATCCGCCGGTTTCTTTGCAACCAATGGAAAGAAACAAAGCAATCCACACAAAAAACGAACTAAGCCACTATAATCATGACCAATCCTCACAACAAAAAACCCAATCATGGCCGTTCTAGGCTAATCCCTATAACAATCCGGATTAACAAATCTCAACCAATCTATACGCAAATCAAAAAACAAAGTCGGCCTTTCCAAACTAAAATTACACAATATAAACCTGGAAGAATGCTTGAGAAAGGCAAATCCTTCATCATCAAATTTATTACATAGTAGGAAAAAGCTGCGAGTTAATTAAATAAATAACTATAGATTAATGTGATAAATATTTATAAGCAATGAATAACATTTTTGGACGATGCGGATTTTGCCTTGTGAACTGCATGACATTCGCAAAAGTCCTCGAGGACTTGAAAAGGCATCTAAATTTAATTAGGAAATTACACACTTAGAACCATCTTAAAATACAGGAAATACAGGAAATATTATAAAGGGAGGTTTAAATATTACAACAATTCAAGAGATAAACGCGGGCAATTTCGTATGTGAAAATGATGAGGCTGAGAATGGAGCCGCAAATGAGGAGAAAGAAAGTGGATTTGATGAGGGAATTCTCCATTGTTTCCGCATCCACGTCGCGAATCAAATTCCGCATGTACATTTCCCGCTGATAATCCTCCACCGGCCAACCAGACCAACTAAGAGTCCTTAAGGACCTCAAATGAGTCGCGAGGTCACTCCAATACTTGTAAATCCCGGATAAGATGATCCTCTTCAGAGACTCGAACAGGGCCCCGAAATTCGGAGAAACAAGTGGCATTCAAAGAGCCGAAAGATGAATCTCCTTCTTCAAAAGAGTAAAAAACAGACCGTCTCCGATTCCGCAATCAATTCAGTCGTGCAATCCATCTTCAATAGTACAATATAATTTATCATTGGACTCGATGAGTTGTCCCACTTTGAATTGATTATAAATTGTATATGATCGTCCCAACGATCTGAAATCTGCTGCTCAATGTCACTTTGTTTCCTTGTGGAATTAATATGGAGCTCGTCTCCATCATGTACTCAATGTAGTATTAGAGGAGTTCGTAGAACCACACCGTTGGGACAAAGGACCCGTTTGTAAGCCCCTTCGAAATGTCCAATTGTCACGGATCTTGTCTTCAAACGTCTTTCGGCTCGAAGTTTCAAAGGGACGTCGTCTGAATTCAATTGGATTTTGATTAGTTGAACGACAGCCGTCCGATTTATCATTGTGAAATGAACCAGAACCATCCTATTCAATGTGATTTGTGTGGGGTCCCTCAAATCCACCGAGACTTTCAGCGTATTTTCTGCTGCAGAACAAAAATCAAACGAGCCATTCAACGCAGTTTCAATTGATATTCCCGAGCGAGGCAATTTGAACGAGTTTAAATCTTCTCTCCGTTTCGAATCTCAATCGCCACCATCAAGTCCGTCAGAGGGCTCAAAGTCCCTTGAAAAAAGTAAGCGTACAGTCCAATGTATTCAACTGAATTTTCGGGATCCAATAGCGGTTCGATCCCAAAATGAATTTTGGACCCCTTTCCGTATTTTGACGAGGAATTGGACAGGCAGGAAATTTGACAATTATAATTTTCTACACATAATGCGTGCGGGATTCCCAATTTGTGAAATCCCATCGATAATTCTCAAGCGGGAATGAGCAATACCTGAATTGGTTGTGAAGAGCCTTCCGGGAATCCGTTAAGTTGGTTCCCCCAGGATCGGACATGATTGGCGATGGAGCGTTTGCACTTAGTGACTGACTATTGAAACCATTCCCTGACGTCAGTGGCATTACCGAAACTCAAGAAAATTCTAACTACCGCCTCTCAAGAGCTGGCATGGTAGTTGAGTGTGCATTTGGTAGATTAAAAGGAAGGTACGGCTCTCACATTTATTATTTCAACAATATACGGCGCCTTAATTTAACTGTAACATGTCTTTACGCACATTTGCCTGGTTGTAGGTGGAGAATTCTTCTAAAACCATGTGACTTGAAAACTAAAAATATTCGGCTAATTATCAAAGCTTGCGTGATTTTACATAACTTTTGTGAAGAAGCGGGTAACAATGCAGGTAATGGATTGTCGGGAGAAACACATGACTCATTTGACAACAATGAATCAACTGACAAGAAGAATCCGACGATGACTCATCTGATGATGAAACTTTATCAGACACAGAAGACTTATCCGAAGATGCAATCCCCATTAGTGCAAAACAAAAGCGGGATAACTTGGCAAATGAATTATTTTTATTTTACAAGCTAACGTCTAATTAGTAGAAACAATAGTAAAATATTACATTACTTTCAACAAAAGTTTATGAATAACACAATAACGTCAGAGAATTAGTTTTGAAAGTACGTATGTAACAAGGTCTTAGCTTAAATCTGAGAGTTACCTGTGTAAGCGTTATACTGGTTGCAGTAGCTAGTTATTTGAATACTCGTTTGAGGATACAATGTGTTTTGCGGCGGCTGACAGGCAGAATATCTATGGTTGTGGTTGCATTGTAGGACAAGGGAGACTTGCAGCGGGGGTAGTTGGCTAATAGTGTAAGGCCACATTAAGTCCTCTTGAAACTATGTGAGCAGGCTGTTTTTATGGATTGGTCAGGATTGGATTGATTCGGACTGGGTTCTAGTGTGACCCGGGAAATTCATCAAGTTCAAATCACATCATCCAATTCATCAAGTCTTTAAATCTCTTGATGAAATATTAAATGGTCTAAAACTAAAACAATGGATATTTTCTGTATTTAACGCCAGGCGCTCAAAATAAAGCACTGAATGCTTAGAATTCCTTTCCTTTCCTGGTCAAATGATCTAAAATTTAAACGATTTAGTTCATTTAGAGTTGAAAATAATTTGAATCGACTCAGTTTAGCCTGATTGAAATCCTTCACCAACAGTTGTCGACGATTTTCGAGTGTAAGTACTCGAGATAGCCGGGATATTTAGTTGAGTTTGATTGAGATTCGACTGCCAATTAATTAAATCCACAATCTCCATTGCGATTTCAATTGCTCTGTGATTCGGACGATCGACGATTCCTTATCAGAATTTAATTGCCAACTAAAATTCCTGCTCAAAACCCAAAGTCTTTCACGCATCGTCTGAGTAATCCTATCTATATAAACCTATTTACGATCTCCCTTAAAAACAAGTGGAGCGACCATAGAGTTGAAAATGGCTCAAGTTCGCAGGACGTCCCGTCGGGTTTTCAATACTTCAAATTTGCCGCTTCTCTGGTTTGTATTTGTGGTCGGGGGAAGCTCTGCCAAAATATCCGCTCGTTCAGCATCGGGTTTTGTTATTTCGGATATTTCCATGTCGTTACTGTGTCCACCAAAGGATACGATCCTACCGTGTACTTGTGCGAGCGGGGCCTTTGAAAAGGACGATAAAGTGACCTGCGCAGGCGCTGCAGTCACCCAATTGTCCGTCTCTTCCGTTTTCCAGGCTCTTCATGAGGTGAATGGGAATCAGACTGGTGGTCGCCTCCAGCTGTACACTTTTGAACTGTCCAAAACGAACATCGAGGAATTGGATTTGTCCCCACTGCTCGGCGTGCAACTCCACAATCTCATCATTTCCAGCAATAAACAGCTGAAGAATTTAACTGTCGTCCAGTCCACAGCCCCAGCAGAAATGATTGAAACTGCTTTTCTTTTCATCGACCATTCGGGGCCCGGCCTGAAAGACGCCGCTTTCGATCAAATATTCCAGTTCTTTTCCCCCAGGGATTTGATCTACCTGGATTTACAAGGGAATGGCCTTGAGGGATCCGATGCCGCCTCAAGCAAAGGGGAGTTCCTACCCGGTTTGTCGCTATTTTCTCATCTGGATACTTTCTACCTCCAGAAAAATAATATCCAGCGACTCTCTGGCAGGCAATTTCAAGGACATCCCCGACTGAAATATCTGAGTTTGACGAGCAATAAACTCGGCGGCGGTGGTGGTGGGGAAATCACGATCCATGACAATGCGTTTCTATTGAACCCACCACTGGATGATGATAGTGACGATGACCTGAGTCAGGTCATGCTCAACATTTATTTGGCAGGCAATGACTTGAGTGAGGTCAATCTCCATGCACATGGGATTCCTGGCCGGAACGCAACTCGTCGACCAATCCGACTGGATTTGACATACAACAATTTTCAATTCCTCCCCGAGGACAAATTCGCCAGTTGTTTTCTTACGGACGCTCCGGACGCGGCAGGGAATTCCATCGAGATCGAGAATCAACTTTTTACTGGTGCGAATTATTTTGTGTGTGACGAGCGCATGAGGTGGATCAAAAACGAGCGGGAAAATTTGGAGCCCCGCGTTTTCGGGCTGGACTGTACCAACGATCGGGGTGCAACCGTTTTCACCACGGATTTAATTTGAACTTTGAAATTTTTTATTGTCCATCAGAAAATCTGTTGACATGTGGGCTGAGGAAAACTTGAACTTACGAAAAAAGTGTAAAAATAAAAGCATTGCTCTCAAAACTCATTCTTATTTACAATTCATCGCATCGTCGCTGTCCGTTTTGTTTTATTTCATTTAATGAATTTTATTAGGCAAACGTCTGAAAGAAACACTCGATTTTTCTTGTGTTCACAAAGACAAAGAGGAAAATCAACATTGCGACAAAACTGTTGGTTACGCAGACTTAAGCGAAAAGCTCTCAACTCCACACATTTTAGCGATTTGAAGTGCCGACAGACTTGAAAATGTGAATTTTGTTTGTCTTCGCAGAGACTCAACACGTTTTGGAATGGAAATCAAGTTGATGACGCGTAAATGTTTGGTCAACAACATGAAAACTTGCTGTGTGTTTTTGTCACTCAATTTTCCCTGTTTCGCTCACACCTCAAAATGACTTCAAATTATATCGTATAATTATGGATTTTTCTGCCTTTGGATTTTGTGTATTGGTGCTGGGAACGATTACTATTGGGAGTGTTTCCCATGCAGACATTAAATTTTTGTTCCCCCGAGGAAAATTGAATTTGAATTTGAATCGGTTAACAAGGGAATTGAGCAACTGCTGGATTCATTTCATAGATTTTTCTGGTTCTCTTGTTTTTGACTTGAACTACACGGAAATGAATTTCCCAGTTTGGATGAACAAACCTGCCGATTTTGTAGTGAACACGTCCACGAGTGGGCAAATTCTTCACAGTTCGGCAGCAGTCAATTTTTTTGAGCCAGCAAACGAGTTCAAGAGGAAAAGCAGGCGGAATCTCTGGATCCTCGTCGAGTCGATGAAGCACACCAATTGCTTCGTCTACTTTTCCCTGCAGTCAACAGACAAGAAGAACGTGAAAGAAGTGGGGAATTCAAATTTGGTGCGTGTGGGTCCATTTGATGAACTATATTTTTGGAGCAGGGCGGAAAGTTTGCCGAAATTCACAGTGTTTCTATCACCCGCGACGGATTTTATCCTCGCGGATTTCCAGCACCAAATGACCGGCCACACCAAACTGGTAAATCAACCCTTACAACTGCTTGTATTGTTGTATTACGACGAAGGAAACAGTGTTGACATTTCCTCGTTCAAAGGTGGCTGGTATTTTTGCACCAAATGTTTCCTCAAAAACGTGAGATTTCCTTTTGATTGCTCGCCATCGGAATCGGAATCGGAATCCTGCTACGAGGAAATGATGAAATGCTTCATCAAAGCGATGAAAACAAGTCCAAGCGTACCCTTGAAATTGGGAACTGGCTACAATTTGACCATCAGCCGGAATTCCGTCGTCATCTCATCCAGTTCGCCGTTCCACAGGGAAAATCCAACAGAAATCTACAGTTCCACCATGAATTTCCTATTGGCGGGAACGAACGTGACGCTTTTGAATGGTACAAAGAGAGAAAAGTCGGAAATCTCGCCATCCAATTTCATTCAATATTTTGATCCCATGGTCACGTTCATTGACCGACGGAAAACGAAATGGTTCACGACGGGCGAGAAAAACTACAAATTCATCACGGCAGACGGCGTGAGACAACTCAAGACCTCCGTGGACATTTACATTGCGCCATTTCAAGTCCACGTTTGGATCTTCCTTTTGAGCGCGGCGATCGTCACCACCATTTCCATCATCGTCGTTTACCGGCAGCTAGAATTGGAATCCAGTTACTTTGATGGAGCGGGAACGTTCAAAAACCACTCCATTTCAAATTTGAATTTGATGGGGAGGAGTTTCTACTGGATTTTCCACGTGTTGGTTGAACAAAGTCAACGAGAAACTCCCGCCGGTGGTGGTTCAAATTCAAATTCAAATTTAAGCCCCAAAACGCGAACGTTTTGCAGGGTGATTTTGAGCTTTTGGCTCCTCCTCAGTTTGATGCTGACCAACACATATAAAAGTGTGATGAAATCGGATCAGGCGGTCAATTATCCATTTGGAACGCCCTGGAAATTCGTCAAGGAGTTTTTTGCACCCAACACGAATTTCTCGCTGTTCTACAGTGAATTTCATATCGGGTGTCAAAACGAAACCTTTGAAGACTCCCTTACATTTTTTCAATGGCGCCTGGTCTATGATGTTTTAATCAACGTCCCATTTGCGCAAATCCTGTGGGAAGGAGCCAATTCCGCCCTTAGCGCCTGTGCCGTCTTTTGCACCAACTACGAAACCAGTCAGATTGAATTCGAACAGTCGGATTGCGCGAAAATCCAATCCTGCCGAGTCTACGCGGAATTCGCTATGAAAATGAGCAACATCAAAATCATCACGTGCGCATCCGAGTTAAGGAAACTGGTGAGGATGGAATTGAGCGGGAATGACAGAGGACAAAGTGTTTTAATCACTTTAACAAAGGATTTTGAATACTTTTGGAATATTTTCAAGATGGAAATGCGGATTCATTCGGACCTGGAATTTTCTCACAATCGGGAAGTTCGAGACGATCATTCCTTTCAGCAGTACAAAGGATTTTGGATCAAAAGTGGATTGAATCCGCATGCACCGGATGAACCCACACGGAAAATGGGGATCCTCATCAGTTCCGGAATTTATGCGCTCTGGACGAAATGGAACGAGTTTCGATTCACATCACAAGAGAAGAAAATATTTGAAAAGGCCGGGAGTGTCTACATTGATGAAAACCAATCCGAGTTCTCACCTTTGGCATTCGCCGACTCGGACATTCACCACATTTTCCTTCTCCTCATTTTCTCCCTCCTCTTCTCCACGCTCTCTTTCATCACGGAACTACTTTGGTTTCATCTGACTTGTCGACGAAGACAC
>JAIUND010002214.1:0-24689 GCA_034699125.1 Gisinianus flammeolus | reverse complement strand
CATCAAGCTCTTCAATGTCTTTTGATTCAATTGAAGGAGCTCTGTGTATTTTTTCCCAATCTCCAGGAATTCCACCGCGTTTCCAAAATGATTCGAATGTCCAATTCCTCCAGTTCCCAATTGGCTAAAGAGTCGGCCCGAATCCATCCCATCCGTCAGAGTAGCCAAGTCGGTCAAATAATTTTGGGCATTGTAATCTATAGGAGCGATTACGAGTACGATTACATTGTACACAGAGATTTTTGAAGAGAGGCCGCTAATCCCGATTATCCTATACTCAAAGAACAAATTGGATGCGTGGAACCAAAAACATTTAATTTAAATCTATAAAATATCCGAGAGAAATTGTTACTGGCTGGGAATATAACAAACGAATTGTCTTGGACGTCCGAGATTTTGCACACAGAGCACACAGGGAAATGAAATGTAACCAGGAAGTCACGTGTTGTCCTCTTAATTACATAGTGAAATGGACTTGAATTTAATATGTAAACGGTGCATACACAATAAATGAAGTACGATAAATAAATAAAAAAAAATCCAATATGGGTGTTAATTAATATGAAATCGGGCGTGAAATCCAGCAGCTATAGCTCTATTTAAATCGTAATCCGAGTGCAAGTTCAGTTAAACAGTTGAACTAACGATAAATGCGATGGTCTCGCTATTTAAAAAACAGAAATTCTAAATCTAAATGCCAAAGTTAAAGCGAAAGATTTCAACATGGGGGAAATGAATTCAGTGCTTTTATGCTAAACCATTTTATGATTTTTAGCTGACACTTGTATTAAATTCCCCTGTTTAATTGATTTATTTACTTCAGTTTGACGCCACTCAACTGTTTGCTCATTATTCTCCAGCAGATTCCCCAAGGTCGTGTAACTAACTATTGCTGGGGAGCAAAATCTCAAGGATTTTAATGAACGGCGTCAAACGGTCACAATGAAAATGGTATTTATGAATAATTTTCTGAAGGGTCTTTTTAGCTTCATATCCAAAAATTGCAAGAATTCTATAGACTTCTAATTGTCAATTCTTGTAAATTCTAAGAATTTTATAAGTTCTGCAACTACTTTCAAAGATTCTTATAAGTATTTTGAGCTTTCTAGAAATTTTAAAGAATGGTTTCATACGGTTCCCACACAGTTGGACTGTCTGGAGTCGCTCACATTTCATGTGAAACTGTCTGGGAATCCTGCTTTTTTCAAGAAAGGATTTGACCTGGATAAAACCTTCCCAAAAGTGAAGTTGAGATTATACTGGAGGATTGTGGGGATCGGCGGAAATCTATGGATTTCCTCAACCGCTATATTTCTCCATCGATATTTTCCGTCGTGGCGTTTCCTTCCAGTCCATTCGACATCTCAAATTGACAAACATTGGAGAATATGGAGAAAATTCTTCAATCAACTCTCAACTCTATTCCAACATATTACGATCCTCAGTGTGAAAACAAATCTTCCGAGTTTAATTGATTTTCTTCAGAGTATTTTCATAATGTGGCCTCAGTTACAACAATAACAATTAAATTTGGAGATGGACTTGGAACCACTCATTAATTAATTTAGACTCGGTTTTCCTGGGCATCCCTCCGGAAATGTGTGACATTCTACGACAGTCGAAAACGAGGAAAACTAGACAAGAAGTGGATCAATATCCATCCGATCCTTTGTGAACATCAAGATTGACATTTAGTATATTACAACAATAATGAAATTCCATACGAAACACTGTGGAAATACGAAGAACTTGACGCCTCTCTATCGCTCGATCAAGGTTTTTTATTTTTTTGCCTGTCCCCGTCCTTTCCTTTCCTGTGTGGTTATCTTTATTGTGACGTAAGTTTAATTCAATTGTATTTTAGCATAGGTACTTTTATAGAAACCCATCAATACTTATCTATCGATCCTTACTTTACAGTATTTATTTCCAAGTTCAGAATTGATATTATTAAATAAATTGTGCGAGCATATAAAATATGCACTGAATTTTCTCTGTCATTTGCTTTCCTTCCGAATCTATAATAGGCCCATTTTAATTGGAAATAGAGAAATGATGATACAACTCTGACTTTGTACATCAAAAATGAATGAAATGATTGTCCTTAATCGATCAGTTTGAATTTCTGAACATGAGTACAGTCGAACTGTATAAAATGGAACTATGGCAAAGTCATATACAAATATAACTACAATAAAATACTGTTTATAGTCAGGATATGTGGAAATTGCCGAAATATATCTGTATTTTCCCCTGTCAAGTCAACTGTCACAAAAAGCTGGAGGTGAAACGAGCATTCAAATTAATAATTCATATTTAAATTGAAGGGACTAAATATATTAGTGAATGTTGAAAGGGAATAGTCACTTGCCGCAAGTGTTTACTCATCGTCAGATCTCGTACATGTCTACAAATGACAACGAAATTACACAGGCTAAAAATACATTAGTATATTTCACTGTACAAACACAAAATTGTCCGGGTTGATAGTTTCAAAACAGATAACGAAATGTAACACACAGCTCACAGCATTCAATCATTCAATGTACAACGGGAGACTGGAAAAATGTTTATGTGGAGCAATTTCCAATTCATATTCAACAACACGCACCCACACTATTCGTTTGCACTAAATAACCGTTACAAATTTCATTTTCCATCAAAGCTATAAGGACTCGACACATGCTATGATTTAAACGTGAAATATGAAAATCCATATTCATATTGTCAAAATTCCATGCCAAAATTGTTTGAGCAATGAGGAAATCTCTGTGTGTACTATCAAAAGTGGTCGGAATAATGGATCATTAACAAAGCGAAGGCTGCAATAAAATGCAAACTAAACAATTAAAAGGCTCTGCTGTGACTTGACTTGGATTTCAAATGCTCGATAAATAGTCGATATTATTATTATGCACACATATTACTAAGATATTCCACACATATGATTCAGTTCAATAATCAATAATCTTATCGTTAGATTATTAATCTATGATGTAACAGCCTATATATATAGGGAGCATGGAAATTTTAATACAAATGCCTTGCGTTTAAACTTTTGTATATATGTACATAAGTTTAAACCAATTGATTTCATAATAATATTATGGTTCCTTTTCATTCTGTATTATGTACTTTGGAATTGAATGACAAAGATGGAAAATGTTAATACGGAAGTGACGATTGAGGTAAAGAATTCTTGATCCAGGCTGTAAAATCCTTTCATTCCCAACGACAAGTTTGGATTCTTAATTTGGAATAGTACAATTGACAGTTTTCCTTGATCCATTTCCAATTGCTGAAAAATTTCTGGACGTTGAAACCAATCCTTCAAAACTGTTTCAATCTGGAATTATAGTATAATAAATAATATATTATGTACAAAACGTTATATAAAAGAAGTGAGAAAAAGCTCAATTCATATTCTTTTTCTATACCATACAGGTACATATGTTTACGTTATTATTATTATTATTATTATTATTATGATGACCTGTCTGTTCCTCAAAGCTGCATAGAATATAATACTAAAGTAATTGAAGCAATAAAAGGTCTGTCTGATCTTAGTCAACCACGGCGCACTGGAAATTCAACAGTTATACATATTATTTCATCAGTTCATTTTTTAAAGTGTAAAATATACATTGAGATATGTTTTACGATTCCTTTTTTCACCTGGAATTTGATATCAAGTCTGGGATTCTTCCAACATCTGTGTGAAACACAAATAAAAGGGAATAAGTATATACGTTTATCCATTGAAAAGAAACAGTTGGAACCTATAAATGCGGGTGAACTTGTAAACTGTGGACTGGAAAACAACTCACAATAAGGGATATTTCCTAATAACGTTGCTGTCAAAGCTTCTGCCACAGTTTCATTTAGTTTCTCAATGACATTTCTCATCCTATAAAACTCTTCCAGGCCCTAATTAATAATTAATTGTAGCATGAATATTCACAGATTATAGTCCAAGTCATATAACAAATTAATGCCAAGTAAAATTATAGAATAGAAAGTTTTATGATTGTTGTTTTTTTACTTGTTCTAAATTTGACGAGTTTTCGCGTCGTAGCCGTTGAAATCGCTGAATAAATGTGAGAACAATTTGACAGTAGAGAAAAATGGTGAGGATGAGATACAAATCGGTGAGGATGTAAATGAATGTGCTATAGTAAGATCCAAACAACTCATAAGCATACAGAGCAATCTCAAATGTAGACATGGACTCCCAATACTCAAAATCCTTCTCCTTTGCATAAATGAATGGATAGCCCAGCACTGTGTAATTATGAGCAATCTCCAGCATGGTTTTCAGACTCCATTCCGCCTTCATTGAATCAGTTACTAGGATTTCGACGAGAGTGAGTAAATACAAAATACTCAATGTATACATCCGACTTTTCACCTATACTTATACAATACAATACAATACAATACAATACACACACTCTTTATAATACAGTACTACACTTAATTTCCAATCTTGACTAATCATGATTCATATAACTATAATATGTTTAGTAAACTTACGGAAAAATTGATAGAGGAACAAGAATGAGGATCCGATTTGCTTCCCTGATAATGTTGATACAGAAGATTGAATGTTGTCGGGAATTGTTGAGATTTCCTCCAAAAGACGAAAGACATGCCAGATTGATTCAAAAGGGCTCCAATCAATGTTGCATATTCGAAATAGATTTGTGATTCTTGAGCATACCTTTTCACACCCGCCAATAATGCAACCCCAGTAATTGTTGCTGTCACAGAGACAAAAAAGCAGAGACACTGTGGAAATAATTAACACACATTTACAAGGAGTCTTTTGAATTCATAATAATAATAATATGATGTGAATGACAATTGACAATTGACAACACGTAACATGAGAGAAAGCGTTTTATAAAACCTTTTGAAATGTGTTTTGTGAGATGATAAATTCTCCCCGGGGCGTTTGGACAATTCGAAAAGGAATAAATAGAGTGTAGTATCCAAAAGTAAAGTAACTGAACCACCATTGTAAACAATGATTGCTTGGTAATAAAGTTGAAGTCGTCTTCGTCGTCGTCGTCGTCCACGAGTTTTGTTTTTGTACTTTCACCCCTTTGACGTTCCTCCAAATTCTCTCCATTACTTTCTTCATCGTCTTTTCGGCTATACATTTCCCATTTTCAACTAGCTGCCAACATATCCGTGTGTATCGACTGACTACTTTTATCACACTGAATGCATTTTATATGGATACGTTTTCATGGGCTGTTTCCTTATATAAACTTATAATAAATTATGACTTTTGTGTACATAATATACTCTCGTTACGGTCAATTTAAAAACGTGTTGTTGTTGGAGAAAATTGGACAGTTTATAGCAAAAACATAGTATATGCCTGCGAGAAAACTAACTTTATTTTGAAGCTCTAACGTCGTATAGGAAATTCTGTTAATATGATTTATGTAGAGATAAAATTATATGTAGAAAGAATATTTGTCAATGAACACATTACATTTATTTGATCAATATAAGATTGCAGCAAGTATTACAGAATTCAGTATACGCTATCAAAATTCGAAAGAATAAACGTTAAATTTTGTAAATACTAGTAACTGGATAACTTAAGAGATATCAGGAAAAAATGTGGTAAGTATATTTATATGTATACCTTAATAATAATAACTTATAATATAATAAAAGGAAAAATGTGAGTACGTCCAAAGGATATGTAGATTCAATGTTTTCTCCAAGAATCCATGGAATTATTGGTCAATAATTACAAAGTCCTTGATGGGTTTTAACAGGGAAATGATTTCTGCGTATATGTAAAAAAAAAGCAACATGGAAAATTAGTATGGAATATATAGCCAATGTAAATTTCGAAATAACTATAAAAGATTTTAGAAAATAACTGGTGGACTTTGTCCTCACTCACCCTGTCTATCTCCCTGTGGGCAACGATCGTGAAATCCAATTTGAACTGTCAATGGAGAAAACTTTCTATCAAAACCGTACAGTCCAGTGATGCGTGAGAATAAGCATTTTTCAGGTTCCAAATCTCTCCAACCCCGACTACAAAATACTATTTTCAGCAACTGCAAATCTAAAATACATTACAATCACAGTTTAAATGTCATTATTTACGAATTACAAAATTATGCATTTGTAATGTGTAATGTACTTTATTCGTTTTTAGTTGAAGGAATCTTCATATAAATACCTTTCAAGTCGCAAATGGAGGGCTGACTACGATAAGACTTGATGCGTCCTTCATCGATTTCATCACTTGTTCTGGATTTCCTCAAAATGACACACATTTCTTCAGGAATACCGAGAAATGCCGAATCCAAATTTACCAGTGGTTCCAGGACAATCTCCAAATTTAATTGTTGTAGTCGTGGCCACATTTGGAAAGTCCGAGGCAAGATATCATTTAAAACGAATAGATTTGTTCTCAAACTGAGTACTGTGATATTTTCCAATAATGATGAGAAATATTGAATCAAATATTCTCCATTTTCTCCGATATCGGCCAACTTGAGATGTCGAATGGACTGGAATGAAATTCCACAACGGAAAGTATCAGGACAGAAACACTTTTCTAGAAAATCTATCGAGTTTTGATCCACACCAGCAACTTCAACACATTTTTCAAAAATGATCTCTACTTCATTTAAATTTGGGAAGGTTTTATTGAGGTCAAACCCTGTGGGGAAAAATGCGGGTTTTGTAGAAGGCTTCACACGGAGATGAAGAGAGTCCAGAGAGTTTAATGGAGGTATTGGAATAAATCCAATGCTTTCCAATGAGCTGATGGTCAGTTTTTTCAATGTGTCCCGGTTTGACTCGATGAGATTGCTATAAATCCTTTTACACAATATTTGATTCCCGGCAGTGAATGTTGCAAAATATAGTCGAACGTCCACTTCTTCCAATCCATCAAGCTTCATTTTGGATAGAGCCAACAAATCTTTGAAAAATCCCATTGAAGTTTTGTAGTCTTCAGTACAACTCACAAAAATTGATTTGAGGGCTCTTAAGTCCACCGTCTTGTTTATTTCCCTCAGATACTTTAATGGGAGTCCATAGAGAAATTGTAAATTCGGAGCCGTTTGGAGTAATTGTAAAATAAATTGCAAGGTGAATTTACATTTTCTGTTAACAAATCGCAAGGTTTTGAGTTTTAAAAATGGATGAGTAATCTCAGGATCCAAAGCACAGCTCTCGTGGGATAGAACATAGTCCGAAACTGAAAAATATTCTAAATTCGGTAAAAATATGTACATGAATTTTAACATGTGGAATTCCCTAATAAGTCGATCACTGTACAACTTCCGAGAAAAATTCAAGTGTGTAACGAAATATTTAAGACTATGGACAAAGTCGATGGTCATGTAATCCCAGATTACAAAGTCCCTGATGGATAAAAAAATGTTACACTCCTTGTCAGATTCCTCGAGTTTCTTTTTGATTTCTTGGAGAGTGAGAGTTTCAGTCTGTGGAATAGACAGCCCAATCTGTTTCTTAAATACGACAGTAGGTTCTTGACGCTTTGTAAATCTCCATATTGCACTGTCATCATGCAATCTAATAAAGTACTTGGGAATTTGACAATTCAACCTTGAATGATTCCAGAAATCTTTAGTATGGAGACAAGTACTCAATTCTCCAAAATCCGAGAATCCAAGTTGTTCCATAGTATTTGATACTTTTTACATAAAAAAACAATGAATGTAAAATCATATTAGTGGAAGTTGAGATTTGGTATAAAAAATGACCTGTAATATTATATTATTAATATTTCATTACCTCAACGTTGGTAGTACTGGAATTGATAATCTCCTTTGATGAAACCTTTTGCGCACGTGTCTTGGTAGAAGTAGACGAGGATCGTTTTCTAGACGAATGTTCACTTTTCGATGACGAAGAATGTTGCTTGCTCGATTTAGATGAAGCACGCTTGCTAGATGATAACGTTTGAATATCCAAAAAATCAGTTTCAGCAAAGGTCACGACCTTTGATTTCTTTGACCCTTTTTCCACTACTGGAGACTCAGAAGAAGCTCGTTTGTACGATTCCATCTAATATTAATAGATATTAGATAGATAATGATAACAATTAATTTCAATGAAAGGAAGGTATAATAGGGACATATTTACATATTAATACATCATAAATTCAGTGGTAATTTCCTTACCTGCTCCCTATCCCTTTTCCTCAAATGATCCCGTGAGCTCGTCCCGACTTGGTCATCGTTTTGATGAGTATCCATGCCTTCCTTCGTTTCAAATCCTTGATGGAATCGGGCATCAGATTTGTGGAATTTCTCCAACAGCTGTTTTTAAGGATGGAGAAAATATATATAGTTAGAAAAAAATTCGTTATCTATATATAATAATATATAGAGCATGCGATAATGGACAAAGTTATAAGCTATAGAGATCGATTCATTTAGACATTTAAATTGTTTACCGACGATTTGTTATGTTGACACAATTCTGTATTTTTGATACGCATCTCTTCATATTTCTCTTTGACTGTTGATAATTCATGTTTGAGAATCTCAATTAACTGTTTTTGTGAGGTCACAGTGTTGGAAAGTTCAAGATTTTCTTGTTTCGCTGTCTTAATTTCATTAGATAGTGGTACCTGTGCCTTTAACTGTTAAAAAACAATTACTCAGTTACATATTTATCTTTTAATTGTAATAGCTATTGAAATACTATATATGTACACAAGTACACATTATATAGTCATATGAAAAAAAGTGATCTATTATACCTTTTCGATGTGAGAGCTCATTTCTACAATTTGGCTTTCCTGCTTATTTAACTTCTCTCTGAGCTTCATAATCTCCTTGTCTTGAGAACGAATAACAATATCATTTATGCCATTCAATTTACTCATCACCTCAGTTTTCTCTCTTGTCAAATTCTCCAAAAATAAAGGCCTTAAAGATGTTGGAGACGACGGTTGCGATTTAATTGCAGATTCCTTTTCTCGGTAAAGGTATATAATGATTATAGATTATAGTTTATGATATACAGGTTTAACCTGTTTATTATTATCAGTTTTAAATGTCAGCATGCAGCAAAATATATACATGTGTATGTACATATGGAAATATATATACATATACTTAGTTTACCTTATTGCTGTTAATATTTTGACATGACTGTGCATTTTTGGTTTTAGAACCAGTTGAACAGCCTTTTTTCAGCCCATCATGTTTCAAAGCTGTAAATCCAATAAGTTGCTTGTTTTCTGGAACTGTTGACGATGACAATGGGTTATGAAGACGTTTATTTTCCGTGTCCTGTGCCACATTTTCATCCTATTTATAAAAAGTAGAGGTTATTATTCTAATTGTAAGTTAAATCAAGGTACAAACATTTTATTACGTGTGTGCACGTCAATAAATTCAAGGACATTGATGACGCATCAAAAAATCTACAAAAAGTAAAAACTCTTTCAAATTGATAATAATAATAATATATAATTCGAAACTTCTCTTGAAATCAGTCTTATTCAACTGGAAATTGAAATATGAAATATATGTACATATATATTGGCTATGAATGTCTTTTAAAGTTAAAAAGTGTAAATGAACATTGTAATAAAAATTGTACGTTATTATTTAAATAATAGTTAATGATAAACATATATATCTTCAATGCTTACTGTTAACTTCGGTTTCTCTTTTTCCTGCATCTTAACCTACGTTAAACACTAATAGGAGTTAGTTAATTATGTCAGCAATAATACTTATCTTCCACACGAATATTATAAACGCGAAATACTTGCACGAGCTGGACTGGAAAACGAATATTTGACGAATATGAACGCTTTTGTTGAACTTTATGCGCTTTGAAATGCAAATATCATTGAGCCATAATCTCTCGTACAAATGAAAATAAAAGTCCGAGCAAATAATAATCTATAACTATATTCAATTAAGTAAATTTAAATGATGTGTAAGTGTAAGAAACGGCAACTTTATTTATATTTACAATACTTATGGCCTATAACATACATAGGCCAGCATTGCAGAAAATACTATATTATTATTATAGTACACTTCATATAGTGATGAGTTCAATCTTAAGTAAACATTATACTATAATATAATATATTATATTATATATTTATATTTCAAAATTTTCAACATTATAAAATTATATATTATATATTATTATATGTTTCTAGGCTCTGAAGTCTCTGCTTTGAACAAGCAAAAACGTCTGGATGATCCCCATTCCTCGTATATTAAATAAATCACACTTGAAACCAACACCTGAAGAATTTAAGCTCTAATAAATTGAAATTCAGCAGCTGCATATATACAAGTATAATTAGACTAATACATATACATGTCAATGAGGTCAATCCAACTCATACATTATTATGACTTAGCTTTCGAAATACGAAAGACTTTCTTTGAATTAAGAAAAAATACGAGTAAAGCAGAAGTAGTTGAGTGTTAAGTACTATACCTATTTGTCGGAATTTGTACATAAATATACTATACATAGTACTCGACTTGATTTCATTGTGCGTATATACAGCAAGTGAAAAAAAGGATATTGACAACAAATAAATGTATAGCTTATGTAGACTTGGTACATTTAAACTTTAATCATTAGTATACATTTTACATTCTTTTGACACTATAAAATATAGTTGTATAAAGATAAGTATACTTGGTCTACGAAATGCTGTCGCACTATAGATACTATTTATATCCTGTAGGTAATATCATATTGATTTCATACACTATTGTCAAAGAAAAGTCTAGTAATAATGAAATGAAAATAATTATAATGTCACTATGATTTAAATATACACAAGGAAAATGACAGTTCAACAACACAAGTTACACGAAGATGATAAAAAAAAACATCAAATATAAAAACAATGATGAATTTAAAAGAGAAGAACAGACAAAGATGATTAAGTATTTGGGCTCCGAAGTACATTAGAAAATAAAACACAGGTGCGATATGATGGCATTTCTGCTATATGTACATTATTTACATAATAGATTTGTATGTATTACTATGTAATATGTATGGATAGGGATTTATTTTTGAAGACTATTCCAAACCAAAACACAAATGATTTTCATAAGTCTCTGGAGAAAAATACTGGTCACAATCCCTACAAACGATGTTACCATTAAGCGTCTGAGGGATTTGAGCCATGTGCAACCCACGACCCACATTATTATTATTATTATTATTATTATTATTATTATTATTTTGATTTTGATTATGAACACTTGTCGGCACATGAGGAATTTTATCTTGTTGCGGTTGTTGTTGTTGTGGATGATGTTGTTGTTGTAGTAGTGGCTGCTGTTGTTGTTGTTGACGGGCATTAATATTATTGTGTAGAGCGGGAGCTCGTCTTTGCTGGTAAGCATTTGTCATACCCGGAGAAACTCTCACAGCACTCGCAACTTCCGTGACAGTAATGCCAGAAATATGCGGTATTTGTTGTTGTTGTTGCTGTTGTCCGGGTGAAACTCGAGGAATTGTTGTAGTTCCAGTTCCCACTCCATTTGCTTGTATCCGGTTCACGGCAGTCGCTGACGTTTCTTGATAAACACTGATTGGGATTCCATCATAATTAATTCGAGCAAGAAATATACCCGGAGGAATATCAGCTACATTTTGAGGTCGTGCATTGCTTACAGGAGTTACAACAAGGAAATCCCGATTGTTCGGAGTAGAAACTGTAGGAGTAGGAGGAACTAAACTCATTTGCTGATTTGGACTAGCTAATGGTTGTTGTAGACGTTGTAAAGGATGTGGTCGTGGACTCGAGCTTGGAGTGGGAATGAGTTGACGATTTGTAGTTGTAGTAGAGTTAGAAATAGTTGTAACAGCAGCAATGTTTCGAGGAGGAGGAAGAGGAACGTTTGAATGTCTGGAATTGGCAGTAAGTTGAGCTGCTTCTTGCCCAGACACCACTCTTTCAATTCGCAAATTAGTTGCCTTAAAACCCTCTGGTACTACTACACGGCGAGATGTGAATGAAGTTTGTTGTTGCTGTTGTTGTCTGGGAGGATCCGGCTGTTGAATAATAGACGAAGGCTCTACATGATGTTTAACTCTATTTCTCTTGTTCAAATTCACTCTTCTCCGTATTTCATCTGCGATTACTTGTGCTTCAGATGCTGGTTGGGACGGTTGAGGTTGATGTGATATTCTCCCTATTGCACTCGGAACAACAGTCACATTAGGAGGATACATTGTTGTTGAGGTGGGTTGTTGCTGTTGCTTTGATGGATTTGAAGCAATAAAATTTAATACGTTTAAATTTTGATTCGGATTCTGATTCGTCATTTGGACTAGCCGTGTAATTGAATTTGACATTATTGGTGGTATTGGAGATCTTGACGGATGATGGTTGATCACATTTATATGAACATTACTACTGGAGCTACTACTATTATTATTATGGATCATACTAGGTTTTGTCACAGGTACAGATCCAGTTGGAATTCTGATTGTTGCTGCTGTGGTTACTTCTGGAACTGGATGAGATGATATTCGCTCAGCTTGAGCTTCTGAATTTGAAGTATTTACAATTAGAGCTGTCTCATCAATTCCTGGAGATTCCTCTATATGCTCCACGTCCATAGGAACCAAAGGAGAATTTTCTGCTTCGGATATTTCAGATGAAGATGCGGTCGTTGGAGCTGGTGTGAGCGTCCCATCAGAAGATGATACATCTTCCGATAGATTTGGAGGAGAAGCCACTACAGGAGACATGACAGGAGATAGACATGTAGTTGCATCACTGTCGTTTCCATTTGAATTTGAATTGGATACGTCATTTCCCCCTGGAATTACTGGAGTTTCTTCAGAGTCTGAATGGTCAACAATGGCACTACGTAAAGTTGCAGAGCTGGATGATGGTTCTTCTGCATCTGATTGATAATTGGAATCTTCATCATCATCATCATTTTCCTCTACATCCTTTGTATCATGTTGAAGAGCAGTGAGTTTTATTCTATATTTCTCATCATCTGATGTGGACATCTTGCGTAGCATTACTTTACAATCTGGTATGATTTGTCTCTCGTCGCATACAATTCCCATCTCATCATCACTGTCATAGTCTGAACTCGAGTCGCTTCCAGAATCCTCACTTGACATGAGCGAATCTAATATTTGTATATACAAAAGGAAAAGCATTATCTCACACATGTTACTAATCAAAAATTTAATTTTTGTTTTTAAAGCTAATGTTTTTAAAACAAAGGTATAAACATGAAAAAAAATTAGATATTTCTTTTTACAAGTACAATTATGAATTACTTGTAGTAGTAATTTTCTCGTAACAATTAAAAATTAATTAACGATTATAATATTTTATTTTTACCCATAGTTTTTCTTCGTTTGGATTCATCCAGCTCCGAGTCTCCTGAGGATTTCCGCTTTCTCAAAGTTGACTCTTCATCATTATCATCTTCATCATCCTCCTCCTCATTATTTTCAACTTCCATAGAATTAACATGATTACTGGATTCCGACGACAAATTCTCATCATTCAATTCATCTTGGGTCACAACTTTCAATCCATGGTGACTACTCCGCACAACTTTGACGGCTCTTGGATTTTGTTGCTGAGATTGCGTTTTTGTAGGAGGAAGTGAAGATAAATTATTATTATCATTATTATGTGATGTTGATGTTGCTGATGTTGATACGGACGACGATAAAGGCGGTTGGACGACTGTTTCATTTACTTTACTGGCACTCGGGGCTTTGGCTTCTGGTATCACATCATTTTGTTGTTGTTGTTGTTGTTTCTGTTGACTACTATCTTTGATTGAGTCCGGTTTAGGTTGTACAATGACTGTAGGAGGAGGAGGAGGAGGTGTACAGATAGATTGAGGTAGCAATATGGAACGAACTTTCACATCCTCACAATGATTACTATTATTTGTTGCTACTACTACTTTTGGTTGTACTTCCTCTTCATCCCCAGTCAACATATCATCATCCGAGTCGAGAAGATAGCGTCTGACATACGACTTATGCCGTACGTCCTCTAAAGTAGGGGACGTGGACATGATTTTTGAACTTATGCGTAAACTATGGAGTATCTCCCAAATAATAGTATTTCGCTCTTGAGAAATTATACAACGACCAGTATACAGTAAATTAATTACAGGCGTCACATCTTCAATGGAATAGGGCATATGGACAACCATGTGTTCTCTCTCACTTCGACTCTGTAATTATTAAGACAAGAAGACAAAACTTGTATACACATACATACAATTTTAAGTAGACACTTGTTTGTAAACAAAATGCCTACAAAAGTGTGTATTATATCAAAAGTCATAATGTGTAAATAAAAAGATAACAATATTTTCCTGGTATATAATAATATGAGACTGACCTGCTCCATAATGTGTTCCTTTAAAATAGGTGACCCAGCTATTAGAATTACGGAATGACAAGGAATGTAACCCCCGTCACAAATTATGTCCACGTCCGTCATGAAAGGCCTTTCATCATTCTTCCTGTGACATTTGTACAAAAAATCCGAAAGCGGTTTTTTCCTTGTAAAGTGAACATCTCCCATTTTGACTATATTTGTATATTATATTGTCCTAATTATATTGTCGAGAGATCACAAAACAAATAACTTGAATATTATAATTGTTATATTGTACATATATGACATATCGTTTAACTTTTCACTGTACGATGATAATGATTTGTATCAACTCATCTCAACATTGATGGTGTTGATGTTATCATGAAAAAAACAGCGTAGTTTTCTTCATCCGAAATTTGGATTCCAAATACATAAAATCATAACAATATTGAATTTTATTATAATTTTGTACGCTATATATTATATAAAGTATCTATGTACGTTTTGATTTTATTAATACGACGATGTCAAATGGTCGACGGAAAAATAAAAGTCTTGTCTTTTGTTTTATCTCTTGCATTTCCCAATTAACAAACTATATTAATTAAATCCACTCACGAGTAACTTTAACTTTTATCAAACACAAATTTTAAACTGTAATTAAGTGAAAATTAAATAGTAAATTATGACGAAACAGCAAACATAGGAGACAGGAAAAAAAAAATATATTGTGTACTTTTTTTTTTCCTTTATTTCATAAATAGATTTCATAAAGGGCACAAAATCTCAATGGTGAGAACTGAGAAACCTATAAAAAAAAAATACCCACAGGTAGATACAATAAATTTCTACCTTAATTTTCACCTGTGTTCGTTTTTAATTGTTTTAAAATAAAACTAAATACATACAGGGATTGATTGATTCGATTGGAAATTGTACATTTGGATTTAATTAGGTCACTCAACAATAAAACACCTGTAAAAAATAAGTTGAATTATTAATTTCAAAATTAGAATTAAAGATTAATAATTAATAAATTAAAAAAATTAATTTCATTTTCAGAAAATGATGTGTACAGTACGTGAGAGTGCTGTGAATTTTTTTCAGAATTTTAAAAGATCATATAGTTTTTTTGATTAAAATTCTTTTGGCCTTCTTCATAGGCGAGATGATCGAGATATTTCTATTCTAGGAAAATGATATGTATATATCAATTATCTAAGTATATAATTGATTGTATATTTACATATCCCATATAACTGCATATAACTATGTACTTACTTGCACGATTTAGAATTAGATAACAGACCATCCACATACAGTTTTATATTAGATTATATTAGATTGTCATTGTGTACATAAGAATCTCTCTTAATTCTTATTTCCTCTAAATTCACACCCAATATACTTACATGTATGTTATGTATAGGCTATACAGTATAGCACTTTATTTACTTGTAACAAAGTGAGTTTGGTCATGATTATTTATTGAATTGTATATTGTATTTATATGAATACTGTCAATATATAGTTTTCGATGAATTTTTATTCAGTTAAATTGGGACTGGAGGTGGTTCTTTTGATCGAAGTTCCTTAAAACCTTTCGCGTACCAATTTAATTCCCTTACGAGGAATTTGATATTTCTCACTGCCAATTCATTGGTACATTTACAGTTGGGCCCTTCAAATGCCTGGTCCACTTGTGGGATGTACACGGTTTGAGGGATTGGGACCATTGTCATTTCACATAGAAATGCTCGAAGGCTCACTGCAGCACGGGAACCCCTATATTTAAATAATAATATAGAAACGTATATATACATAAATTGTTTTTATTAATGTAATTGTAATTTCAGTACTCACACAATCCGCAACAATTTAAAGTAATCTACATAAAGAATGTCGTACCCAAAAACACCCATGGCATAAGTCACTAGCCCTACAGGTCGATGACGGAAAGAAGTCAGTGGGAAATGACAGAGCATATTAATTAATGCTGGAGGAGGTAAACTGTTGTACTCTGTCCATTATTCAACAAAAACAAAAAGTAAGTACATGTAATAATATTTAATATAGATATATATATATCATTTTCTAAAAACTGTAAAGTATTTATTTAAGTGCTGAAGTACTACTGAATATAGTACTGGATATAGTACTTACCTGTTGAGATAACAACAAATCCATCTGCTTCTTTCAGGGTCTCATTTGCATCTTTTAGCCATACTGGTGGTTCAGGCCCACGCCCATAAAAATGTAATGGCATTCTCAACATTTCAAAATTCATTTGGAGTGGATCAAAAACGGTCACTTCCATCCCTTTATGTGTCAATTGTTTTTTTATGAATGCTCCGACTCTGTCCACATATCGACCGTCTCGGACGGAACCGTAAAATACAACGATTTTCACCTTATCTTTATCTTTAGGTTGAGGTTTATCCGACGAGGAGGAGGATGAGGATGAAAAACTCCTCGGGTGACCCATTTTCTTCTGGAGAAAAAAATCATTCTTTGTTGTCTTCCTAGTGGAGATATTTGATGTCAGTGCTGGAGCATTGAAATTTAGTGGTCGATGAATGATGAGAGATTGCCGTACGAAATTTGGGAGTGTAAGAGACAGGATTTGACGCATTTTCCCTTAATTTTGTGATGTATAATATAGTCAATTGACAATGATAATTTTATTGGTAGAGAGTCTCTACTAAAGACATTCAAATTTTGGAAACGTAAAGAGTACTAAAAAAAGTGTGTGATTTATATATATAGCCCTTAAATTTTCAAGCTCTTCCACCCTCACCTCTCGGCCTTCATAAGGATCCACTACCCACTGCTCACTTGGGCTACTTTTAAGGGACTCATATAAAAATATAACACACACGTTGCAAAAGTTTCCCCGACAATTTCCAAAGTAACCACAAGCAATCTATAAAACCTAAAAAAACATGGCTTTCCAAGCGATGTTTTTTTAAAAATTCAAGATCGTTTTGTTCAATGATTGTAACTGAAATTCTCCATTGTCATTACAAGTATTTTTATTTATATGAAACACATGTATTTTTTTATTCAGTACAAAAACGTGGTAAAACATTTAAAGAAACAGCAAACATAAAAAATTCATATATACTTAAAATTATATTATATGTAATTTACATAATTTACAGTACAAACTAGGAACAAACTGCAAATGATGTACATACATACTTACTTTACTTACTACATGTAGTATTGTTGCGAACAACGAATAAAAATCAGCCATAATATGCGTTCTGACCGGAAGTAAATGACAAAATAACTGACGATAAATTATCCTAGAAAGTCCACATAGGTTAATACTTTTTCCTTTACGAATTATTTTGTTGCATTGTGACATTTGTTACATTTCATTGCATTCGCATTTGCTTTTGTATTTTTTCCATATGACCATGATCAACTGAGAAGTTTCCGGGTTCTGAGAAATTTGAGCTGACTTGTGGATTCTCAGCAGGGGATGAATAATCGTCATCTGATGGCACTGCTCGATTTTTGGTCGACGACGACGATGGCTTAATTCTGGAATGAGCCACGGCTGCCCCAGGACGACGACCCGCTGCAGTTAAACGCATTTTCAACTGTCAATATTTCAAGACATTTTTTGACTTGATCTTATAAGTTGTAACATGTAAATTGTAATTACATTTTGTCAGTGGGTGTATGAAAAATTCTTCCGTTTTTTTCTATACAGATATATCCACATGAATACAGAAGATAATTATTATTAGTTATTATTGTACATATAAATATTTACTTTTGTGGCGTGAACTGCACTCAAACTGATCCCCAAAAAGAAAAAGCAAAAAGCAATTGGAAAAAACTTCATTAAAAATAAGTTTGCAAGTAAATATATGTAGGATTTAAAAAAAAAACTATGTATAGGTAATCTCTCTGACGAGACTGCAGAATATTAGAATATATGAAAATATGCGACTGAATGAAGTTTTCATTCAATGAACTCTGAGAGATAGATAAAAATGAATCATAAAAGTCATCACTATTGGAATTTCACTACGTAAATAATTAAGTATACACACACACGCTTTCCATTTCAATTTCCATTTTGAAGACTCATTGTCATTGTCAGTTTGTCAGAATTGAGCGTCGACTCTGTGTGCTTTAAAAACAAACGCCAATAAAAATTTTAACAGTGTCATTTTCCCTCAACAACTCAACACTTTACAATTAGTTCATTCAAATTCAAAGCAAAACTGACTGTGAATGTTAAGCTCCGTGTCATGTAATATTTGCCAACGATAAGTTATACTTCTTTTTGAACACCAAAACTTCCTCATGGTATAGACAGTATAGAGTGAATAAAAAATGATGAAACACACGTGTGATTTGTTAACATTAATTAAAAAGAAACAAAGGCAGAAAAAAATATTGTTTATTCGTAAGTAAAAACGTAGATACTAATTAAATACGAGATTAAAAAGGTGCATTTATTAACAAATACAAATAGGTACATTGCATTTGCATTGAATTGTAGCAGTTTTCCATGATCCATGATATTATTTTTTTTGATTCTCACCTCTCCCCGAAATCTCCGAATCGCACACAGTTTCTCAACAATGCAAAATGCAATCCTCTCTCATTCGTTTGGGATTCTCATGACGTTTGTCGATCTAGTAACACTAAATTGTGAGGATTGGGTATTAAAACAGCATGGGATGTAGATTCCAATTTCGGTTTTGGCTCTCCCTTCACTGTCGTCACTTTAAATTGTTGAAATAAGTTCCCCATAAATAACCACAATTCGTCTCTGGCCAGCGTCTCTCCTGTTTTTTTTACATGTATGTATATAAATAAAAGACGCGTTAGCAATTAGTAATTATTTACAATTAGTTGAAAGTCGAAACCATATAAATATAATGTAGTATGGTTGAAAGGATGCTGAGGAAATTGAAACTTAAATGAGATTACGTATATTTATTTATGTATTTATGTACCCAAGCAGACACGTCTTCCAGTGCTAAAAGCCATCCAGGCTTCATGACGAATTATCGACGATCCATCTAAAAATTTGATTTCATATAGAAAGAATTTCCTACATATTTACATATTTACTTAATTGGGAGGAAAATGGTTATTCTTAAGTCATACCTTCGGAAAGGAAACGTTCAGGTCGGAAATCCTCCGCGTCATTACCCCAAGCTTCCACGTCTCTGCTCGCACTCCACAAATTGGCCAAAACTGTCGTGTTCTAAATCAAAATGTAGATTTAAATTATGTAATTTTCATTATGCCTCGGGGGGGTTTGTTTTTATTTATTTTTTACCTTGGGGATCGTGTAGCCGTGAAATTGTACTTCTTCTGTCGTTTTATGCGGAACTCCAAGTGCAACAATCGAAGAGAGTCGCATAACTATACATATATACAGAGGAAACAGTCAACAATTAAGTCAATTGACTTAATTATCCTCGGAAGTTTAATATGAAATCGAAATCGGATTTTTTAATTGTGTGAAATTTGAAAAATTTTACCTTCCATGATTGTGGCTTCAAGGTAGAGCAATCTATCATCATCAGTATACATATAGGAAAATCATGATGACAAAAAAAAACAATTTGAAATTTAAAATGGAGTATATAATATGATTATTAAAATTATGAGATGATTTCATATCGCATATACATATACATAATTTTCATATATTTTTCAAGAGATGTGTGATAAAACGTACGCAGGGCGATCAGTCAAAGAGACAGAGCGAGAGGATCCAACGACTTTGTGAATCTCATTGAATAATTTCTCTTGTTTTTCCGGGTTGAGGGCGAGAATTAAAAAGGCCCATACTAAAGTCGTACTCGTCGTTCTATATAATATACATTATGTGGAAAATGGAAACAAACGTCATTAATTGACAAATTGACGATGAAATTCCTATACTAATTTGATTATATGTATAGCTTTTATTCTTACTCAGCTCCCGCAACAAAAAGGTCGAGAAGGACGACGGGTAATCCGAGTTCACCTTCCATTTGATGGAAACTGGAGGAAGAGTCCTTTGTTTTCTTCACTTCGTTCAAGTACACATCGATGAAATCCCGTGGATTCTCCTCTTGTAAAGTCTCTTGATGACTCTTGATGCTATCATTGATGAATTTGTAGGTTACCGTTTGGAAATTCTTCCCAGCCATATTAAAGAAATATGGGAACCATTTCCGGAGATGATAAACGATTGGGATGAACTCGGCTAATTTCGAGCTCAACGGTCGTTTTGTAATCACGCTATAAGTAAAAACATATTTCATTTATTCATTGATTGTGACAACTGAAGTAAACTGATTTTTACAGAGATATAAGTACTTATAAAATATATAGATACTCTTATTTACTTACGAAGTTAACGATTTGATGAGATTATTGAGTCGGGGATCATCATGATTAAATCGCTCACCAGTTAAAATCGTCCACAGAGCATTGAGAACTCCTAATAAATGGAATTCATAAAAATGGTCAAAATGATCCCAAAAATCAATCAATTTTTAGGAGTTTTTAAAAACCATTGTATAGATATTATTGTTGGGAAGTCTAACCAATATTGAATCGGCCTTGAGTGGAGACGGGTTTGCCGACTTCCTTCCGGAATGAACTGATGAGTTCATTGACTTCCTCCATAAGTAGAGACTCCATTGATTTCCTTCCAAATCCAAAATCCCGAAGTTTATGAAGGGCAAATCGTCGTTGATCTGTCCAAGTTTGTCCTTCGGCAAAGATCAAGCCTCGATTCCCACCCAAATTTCGATCTTTTATCATTTGATTGGCGGGTCGACCGGAGAAATTGAGCTCGGCGAGAGCTTCTTTAATGTGTTTATAGTCATTCAAAACGATGGCTGGACTGTAGCCCAAATGTAAACCCAGTATTGGACCATATTTCTTACTCATCTCCATGAAATGCAAATGACGAACTGACTTAATTTGAAATGCATTCCCAAAAATTGGCCATCCTGTCGGTCCTATATAGAATATTGAAAATACGAAAATAGAAAATAGAAAACGAAAAACAAAGTCATTTCCAAGTTGACTTTCGATTTTTATGGAAAACCCAAAACACAAAACCCGCAAACCAGAAAACTCGAAAACGACCATTTTAAAAATGTTTTATTACATACCTGGAGGGAAATTCTTTGGTCTTCTCACACTGAGATAATAGAGCAAGCCCAAGGCACTCACAAAAAGAAGGAGGAGATCTAATGTCGACATTATATTTTGTCTTTTAAATTGTCGGTGTAATATAATTTGAACTCTATAAGATTGATTGATTACTAGTTTCACACTTCTCGGCTCGTGATTCATGAAAAACTTGACACTTGTTCACAATTCAAATGGATTTTGATTTTATACTATTTTTTTTTTTTCAATCTCATATCACATGGGCGCATATCGCTTATCAAAATTTATTTATCTTTGTTTTTCTTACATAACAAATAAAAGGATGGAACAGAGACTCTCTCTACCTGTGCTTCACTCGTTAATACTTAAGTATATATATATTTATATCAGCTCACATGACCAACTGCCCAAAACTATACAACCTGCAAAATTCGCAGTGCTTAATCGATGGGAAAAGTAAAAGTAAAAGTAAAAGGGAAACTAAAAACAAAAACAAAACAAGATTCACAATAGTAATACTGATAATTATTGTCAGTACTCAGGCTTAAAATCCGAGATTCTGCTATTGCAATTCCACACTGCGTACGATATATCGCGAATCCACTAGGCAAATATTAATATTTTCCCCCACAGTGCGGATGGATAATAATTGAAAAAATATAAAAAGCCATGACACACGTACTTAGGTATACGATAAGTGTATTTGTATACAATTTAATTCTAGCTTTACCCATCTTCCAAAAAGTCCTTGAAGTAAATTACACTTGATTATTATTACAGACGAATCTTCACATGCAAACCTTACATTTTCCATCACATATCCATGCATCCATCATGTACTGTGGCATATGGACTGTGTGGCATGTAAACGCGGACGTTATATATTCTTTCGTTTTCACATTGTCATTGTGCATGCAAATGATGGAGAAAAAGTGTGATTCATGGTCATTTGAATTCTCTTTACGATATGATTTGGATGATAAAAAAAATTGTGAGCTCCATTTTTTTTCTCGTGTGGGGTCTATATATAGACAGTAAATATGAGCTGGACATGTGGAAATTATGGAATCATCTGTGCATTGTCCATTTGATAGGATTTGTGGTCATTTTACAGGTATGTATAAGATATACGTATAATATTCTATTAGCAATTTGACATTGGAAAAAGGAAAAATTATGAATGGACACGAGAGAATTTGACAATCTCCAATACAATACGGAAAACGGAAAATTCCTACTCATATGTGATATACTTATTTATTTACAAATAAATATATATCAAATATTTGGTTTTGGCTTTGGCGTAATAGATATGAAATATTAGAAATGTTTAGTGATTAGTCACAGTCACACGACACACACACACCTGATGTCGCTATTGAACTATTTACATTTCAAATGAATACGCACATGCACACACGTTGGGGGATAGTGACAATCATACCTATAGTTAACTGTTCAGCATTTTTACTCCTCTTGTTTGTCGTCACCTTTGATTTTTTGTCATAGTCATATGATATGACGAAAAAAACTAAATTCTCACAGTCACAAGACCCACTGGTCACGGGTCAGTTGGAGTCAACACATATAAATAAAATACATATATTTGGATCGTGTGGCAAGTGGCACATGGTGTTGACTCAACCCTATAATTTTCCGAGGATCCCGACAAAAAATCCAAAGGAAATGATAATAATATTTGATTTGTGTGGTTTAGTTCAGACGTGGCCATGCAAAATGGTACTAACTATATAGGTATTTATGTAGGTACTACTGTGGGTCCGGTAGGCTATTTAAAATTTCAATATAATGTTCCTCTAAAGGGCCCACATTGACATTTTCCTGTTTTTATTGTACCAAACAGAGTCCACAATGCAAATATATTGACTGTTGCTGAGGAAATTTGACAAATTAGCAAGTTTCTTTTAAAAAGCTTGGGAAAATCAATGCGCTCGAATCTAATGGATTCATTTAAAAAAGTTCTTTTGAACATATTTACAAAAAACAAACAAGCTCATTTGGAAACTTGACAACATAATTTGACTTTTTGACTAACTTAATTGCGCGTTAAAAATGCAATAACAAGTTGTGTTAGGTCAGGTCAACACTTTTAAGGAGAAGCACGAGAGCAGGGAATGAAAAAGAAATGGAATCTGTTGCCTGAATAAAGAGAAAAACACTATTTTGGGGTCGCTGGAAGCAACGGGTTTTTTTATTACTTGTAGTCTATAATATAGTAATCGATTCATTCATTCATCCAGTAAATAAATCACTCATGTAATTCACTCGACTTATAAATGTACTTAAAATTCACTCGGAATAAATCACTGACTTCCGGTCCGAGTACTTTGTTAACTGTGGACTATACTGGGACTGGGCTAGTTGCCAAAAGGACTGCCACTGGACTATGGGGTGGAGTCTGGAACAGATGTGGTGGTATTGGTATTCTCAATACTCTCAATACAAATGTCTGCACAGGATCTGAAATTTTCCTGGTCACCACATCCCAACTCGCCAGTACCATCTTCACACACTCCCCAGCTGTTCCCTGTGGAAATTGCAGGCAAAAAGCGAGATAAACGTCAGAGAAAAGTTGTCAGAGAAAAATTATCATTTAATAATATTATGAAATTTAATAGGATATATATATATGACATTTTGTTTAATTACCGGTTTTGTAGTCCCAAACAAGAGTACCTGCAGTGCAAGGTGTCGATGGCATTATGACTGGAGTCGTATAGGCGCCCGCCATACCGTTCCCGAGTTCTTGTCTCCAACTCCCATCCCCAAATTGTACTTGTTGCCAGTCAGTGGTGTAGTTTGATGGTTCAGGGCTCATTGCCTTGTTACAATAAAACCTATATACAAATAATAAATAACATTATGTCACATACTTCCAATTCCAATAAATTATTCACTATATAGTTAAATTAAGTAAGTAATAAATTTTTCATCGAACTCAAACTAAGTAAGTAACAATTTAATGCAGGAGATAATTAAGATATCGTCTGCTAAGTTCAAAAAAGGACGATAATCATTTTCCTTAATTTCGTTTGACCGGGTTTGACCTGATCTGGAGGTCAAAGTATTAGAGATGGAGCTTTGGATCAAGCGACATTATTGTAGAGCATGTCATGAGGGACAATAATGT
>JAIUND010002213.1:0-24697 GCA_034699125.1 Gisinianus flammeolus | reverse complement strand
GATAGAGAGAGAGAGAGAGAGAGAGAGAGAGGGAGATTGTAGATTCTAGATTCGAAGATCCGAAGACCGACAATCCCTACACCTTTCAATATGAAGTGAGTAAAGAAATTCATATGTTCGCAATAAATTACGGGATTGAAACATCCCTGACATTTACTGGTATACACATGCAGAGCTGGATTCACCGATTCCGGATTCGGATACGAGAAATCGGAATTCGTTCCGTATTCAGCAACATTCAACATTCAGCATGCTCCGTGATTCAGCTGAATTTTGCAAAAGGAAAAAAAGGAACGTATGTTCACTTCCTTAAAGGCATAAAATATATCTAAGGATTTTGTGTGTATGAGAGAGAGAGAGAGAGAGAGAGAGAGAGAGAGAGAGAGAGAGAGAGAGAACTGTGATATAAATAGACATTATGCTTGTTATTGCTTCCTGCAAGTCCTTCGTCTTCACGTTTCAGACGCTTTCAGACTCTTTTCATGAAATGCGCTGTTATAATGTTCAAATGTGTTGATTTCCTTGACAATTCTTCTTCTTCTCAACTTTTCCCATACCTAAATTTTACGTTTGAGTAAATGAGGCAAAAATGAAAAGGTTTTATCTGATCTTGAGAGTCGTTTTTTTATCAACTAAACCTTTTTGTAGGAAAATCCTACTGATAAAAATCATTGACATTTTCAAGAACCTCTGTATTTTTTTCCCTTGTACAGATAAAATATCGTATAGGTATTATGTATATAAAAAAATGTGAAATGATTTGAATTTTGAATTGAGGAAATGTAAAATCAATAAATGTGCAATTAACCTATACCAACAATAAACCCTGCCCTCCCATGACACCATTCACCATTTAAAGGGAGAAAGCATGCACGGCAGACTTGCTGTACTAGAAAACGATCGGATTTTATCTGTATATTTCATGCAGAATACTTCAAGCTGAGCATGAGCTTCCATCATCTCATTGTCATCGTCAGTCTGAACATGAAACATTTTTCTCTTTATGCAGAGCTAATCGATGTGATTACCATTTCAAAGGGAAATACAACATGTAATATTTAATATCCGACTCTGAAAGTGACATTAATATTATCCTCCCCACAAACTCGATTTTCCTCAGTTGTAATTTGTCCGGAATTTTTCATGTCCGTACTGACTAATGCTCCTTGCATTTTCCCTATATTTGAGTAAGGCTGTATGATTCGGGATTTTCCCATGAAAGAAGGGGAAATATTTATGAAATGAAAAAATCAGGTGACAAAAGGGAAATTATAATCATGTTCGTATTGGATTTGATATTTGGTATGGAGAAATAATAATAATAAAAGTAAAAGTTGGTAGTTGGTTGACGGTTGAGGGTGAAAGGACTCGGTGTGTGTGTGTGTTTGTTTGTGCATTATTATTTGCCGTACATTTGGTTGGATAGAGAGATGGGGCTGGGGCATCTATGATGGACATCAAATGCTCCTCTCATTCCTTGCATGACTGATCCCCCAGCTCAAATTTTCTTTTCATGTCCAAGAAAATTATTAATCTGTTCCTTTTCCCTGTTGGTCCTCTCGCTTTTATGGAGAAACGCGAGGCTCATAGAAATTTCATTCAAAATTCAATTCAAAACTCAAACTCAAAAGCACTGGTCAGACATCTTGACAATATATAGGTATGTATACATCTTTTTTTTTTTTGTAAATAAATCTAGTAATATATTATATCGCTTTTAGGGATAAGTGGAATCTCTTCATTCCCAGACGCACTATCTGCGTAAAAAGCCTTTTTGCTCAAGCTCCCGTTGAAAATCACACTAATTTCCTCATTCATGTCAATGACACAAAGGGAGAGCGTTGTCATTTGTCATATAGGATGTACTTAACCACAGGCATCATATCACTCTCATCCAGTGTCAGCTCAGCTCGAAATCCGGTGACTTTCGGACACGGTGTGTGTGTTTGTGTGTGTGGAAATAGAATTAATTTAACAATTTACCACACAATCCACACATGCATGAGCGGAAACTTTGATTGGCTCAAATTTCAATGAGTTCATATGACTAAATACTAAATACCTTCAGTCTCTGGTATCTGTACTGTACACTCGCGATATTCTCTGTATTGTTCTATTTCTATATATTTTCATCTGTGGCGGCAAGAAGTTGGACGCAATTTGTACTCACAATCAGTAGTAGACAACGGACTGTTTAAATATGTGTATGTATATTCGTAACTACGATATGTATTTAAATTGAAATAGTACGTAGGAAAAAAAAAATCTCACGAATGATTTTGAGGCGAATGATGGAATTGGAAGTGGGGGAGTTTCTATAGTCGACTCTGCATCTGTAGAGGCCAGCATCACTGGGCTGGAGATCGCGTATCATGAGAGCTGGAGACCTTTTTGAAGATGGCCACACGCGGAAGTAAAGTCGAAGTCCCCAGTCATTCTTCAATGTCAAATGTCGTGGCTCTTGCTCATTCCGGGCGTCGTAACTAGGAAACGAAGAAGAAGAAAAAAAAAATGAACCAAGGCAATACGCAAGAGATGGAAGGAGGAAGGAATTTAAAAAAAGATGCGTTACACAAGATTTCATCTAACTTCTTTAGGCTAAAAAAGATTCCAGATTTCTCTCTCTCTCTCTCTCTCTCTCTCGCTCTCTCTTTTGACTATGACTTATGTACACATGTACGAAATGCCAAAGTCTACACTCTACACTTGTACCTACATCTTGTACATATTGTACATACGCATACAAACAGTGTGTATACAAGTCTCGCATGAAACTTTTGCAAAGTTTGCATAACGAAAAAAAATAAAAAGGAAGGAAAAATTCAGATGCCATTTTTATTTCATAGATAATTCATATGAATATACAGAGTATTATGTGTGTGTGTGTGTGCAGAGTGTAATGGCAATGGCTATATCCATTTGATGTCTGTCTATATCCTATATCCTTTTGACTTTTCCTTCAACTTGAGCACTCATTCTCTCTTGCCTTTTCCATCTTTTTAAAATCTCTCCGTCGCCTTTCACTTCTTCTTCGTCTTCTTTCTTTATTTTAACCGTGCCCATTACCACCTTTCCCAACTCGAACTCCTCACATGACATAAATATGAATTTTAGACATCATTTTTTCTTCTTGTGGTAGGTGAAATTAAATAGAAGTTATGACGATAGACTTATGGAGTCGCCCACTTCTATATGGTAAATGGTAAGGGCAAGCTTTTAAAGTGCACTTTTTTTAAAGCAGATTTTTCTCTCTCTCACTCTCTCTCTCTCTCAACTTCTTCTCTACCTTTGGGGACCTCATAAAAATTTCAAACTTTATTATGCGTACTATTTGACTTAAGATGGCGATTCCTTTCTCTCTCTTTCTATATCTCTCTCTCACTCTCTCTCTCTCTCTATTTCATAGTAGATTTTTTTTATGCTGGGACAATATCATTATAATACGTTGTATAAGGTTCAGCCTAGCTGTACATGCGTACGATATGGTATATTTGGACGGGAAAGGAACTCTCGGGTCGCTTGTCAAGACACACTTCCAGTTTCAGACTCTCGTGACATGGTTTGTGACCAACTAAATGCACAATAGCTTCTCTCTCTCTCTCCCTTCCTCTTCTCTCTTCCCCTGAAACTCCCATTACATCTTTAGTCAAGAGAATATCTGAGAACTTTGAATGGGCGTAGAAAATAATAAAAATAAGATTTTACTCCGTTTCTCAAAGTTTCTATACATTGAGAAAAAGACTTGAAAACATTTCAACTTTCAACATTCAACAATTTCAAATATTTCTCTCACTCTCTCTCTCTCTCTCAAGTTTCCATCCGAGTCCAAGTCGATCGTTGATCGGATCGATTTAAAATCTGTACACATACGATACATATGTAGTATGTATGTGTATGTGTATGTGTATACCTAAATATACACTACAGAGTTTTTTTTAGAATGTCACACATTTTTGGGTTGTCGCACTTTCTACGCAACAAATTATGATTTGTATAGGAATCGAAGGGCCTTTGTCGTATTGTAGGCATATTTATGTATTTTTATAAAGAGGACGAAAATACTCGTAGATGTATGGGAGGATTCAATACAAGTTGAAAGTTGACTATGGCTTGTACATCGATTACACATATATATTTCAATATCCTGTGTGTAGGGTAGGAAGAGAAGAGGAGGAAGAGGAAAGCTCGCGTGTGTACAAGAGTGTACAGAGATAATCTGTGTAAATCTCCGTATTTGAGACTATGCCGTAAAAAAAGTGCTCTGTGAGTTTTCCCAAAAATCTCAACTCTCTCAAGTCGAGTAAAATACATTGAAAGAAAGTGTCATTTTTGATATCCGTTCTCCGAGATCATAACCAGTTCATTTTTTATGGGGCATGCAGTATGTATCGTACATGATATAAACAGTACAAGTTTATTTCCTCACAACATGTCTTGAGTCTATACTCACTTGTACATACACAGAGAAGAGAGAGAGAGAAAGAGAGAAAGAGTAAGAGAAAGAGGAAGAGAAAAAATTCAAAAGTTTTTTCATTTCCCTCGTGAATTCGGTTACGCACTTCAATTTTGAATGAGAAATGTTTTTCTTCAGATTCGGATTAAGTTTATAGCTGTCGACAAGTTTGGGCGAGAGCACATTTTAACGAGAGAGAGAGAGAGAAAAAAAAATAGAACTAAATAAAGAGAGAGAGCGAGAGAGAACGGCAGTGTATCTTGTGTCTTTTCTGTATGTGTGACGGAAGCAGAAGAGGATTTTGACGAATTTACAGTTAAAACTGTATACTACTCAAAAAACAGTCAGTATAAGACATTTTTCAACAAAAAAAAATACACACATCAAGAATGTTTAAGTAAGTTCAAACTTGAAATGAACGCTCTGACATTCGAACACTGTTCAAAAACAATTGACTTTCAAATTCGCACACTTCTTCCTACAGGTTTTCTTTGTAAGAAAAAAACACCCTGTTTCTAAATTCTAAAGAAATCCCTGTACACAATTCGTTTGAAATTGTTTTTTTTTTTTTTAGAACCAACGCAATAAGATGGGAACAGGTTTCGATTTAGGACGTGAAATAGGTCACACGAAGTTAATGTAATTGGGTTGAATTTAATTACCTGTAAATTGGACTTCCGGAATTGTCCTTGAACCACAAAATCATGGAGACATCATCCACTGAACTGATCGCACAAGGAATCTGGCCGACTGTCTTTGCCACACTTGACAGTTCCTTATCTGTAACAATTTTGAAATGTAGAAAAAGAAATGGAACACTGTTGTTATTGTCTGAAGAAAATGTAGAACGAAAAAATCGAGGAAGGATTCTGAAAGTTAAATGAATATCCGACTTTGACCTCCTCAACCCTTCCCAAGTCCCATTAATCACTTGGACTAATGAAGCTCTTGAGAGGGACAAAGTTAAAAAATAAATAGGGAGAAAGATATATATAGAGAGAGAGAGTAAAGTGCAGGGAATTCATTACATTTGGTTGTGTACGACAAATTATCACTAATTGTGATCATGGCCAGGACGAGGATAGCGCTAGTTGGAAGATACAAAGCCGGAAATTGTGATCTGAGCATCAGCATATTTTGAGGCACTTTGAATGCCAAACTTTTGAGAACTCAGGTTACATTTTTGTATTGGGTGGCTTGTGAGCACGAGAGTATAAAAGTTTTAGAGTAGCCTACTATTACAATCCCATACGATATGTACATGTGTACTCACTCCCTTCTATTCTATTCTGTTCTGTTCTGTTCGACTTTCCAGAGAGATTTCATGGAGGAGAAGAAGTGAGTAGTCTTCATCGTCGTTGTCGAAGAATCGTGAGAGTGTAAGTGTGAGCTTGAGCACACGCGGATAGGAGACGGAAAAAAAAGGAAAAGGGGGAAAACTACACATACGCATATGCACATAAACACACACGGTGCACCAACAGAGAGAGAGAGAGAGAGAGAGAGAGAGAGAGAGAGAGCGAAAGAGCGAGGGATCTCTTAGGAATGCATATGTTCTTTTTTTTAAGATTGAGTATCCTTTCTGCTCCGTTGACAAAATCCGATGCTCTTCTGATACTTGAATCACTCGGTAAACCACAATGATACCACTCACACATGTGCTCAAGATAAAGATATACACAAACTACACAATAGTTTTTCGAGAGAGTGAGCAATGTAGACCGTATTTGGCACTTTTTCCATCTACATATACACACAACCTGGAGATGTTTGGAACGGGAGAAGTAGAAAAAACTCACAGTGTGTGAGGAGAAACTATAAACTACCGGTATACAAGTTGTGACTACTTAAACTGCATGTATATGTACACTCTGGTAACTGGTTACAACAATGTATAGGAACTTGCTCTCTCTCTCACTCTTTTGTGCAGTTCCCCCGTTTTAACTTGTTTTCCGAGGCTCATACTTATTATGCGCTCAGTTTCTTTTACTCCCTTTCCTGGGATTTCACGAGTACCTTTCCTCTGTGTTCTCTATTCTCCAGTTCTCTTCTGTTGTCGGGACGATTCAAAAGATGAACATTCGACTGACAACGCTATATTACAAATACATCCCTCTCACTTGAAAACTTTCACTAATTGCATATGTGAGACTCCACTGATATTTCCCCTCTTCCCTATATTTTTCTATTTGTATCACTATCACCATTAAAAATTCACAAACTGACTCCGTCACTCGTTTTAATTTAATTACGACGAAAAACACGTCGTCAATTCCTGGTCTTCAGATGATTCAAATGAGCGTGTCGACTCTATTTTAAATTGTGGACTATTGTTTTAAAAACAATATTACAATAATGCACACTTTAATTTAGTACGAGCTGAAAAAATCGAAAATCAAAACTCGAAAATCGGAAATCGAAAAATGAAAATAAAGAGACTATGGAGGAAACGGGAAAGTAAAGGACAAATATTTTTTGAGATGTTTCTCGCTCGTTTCCTGTACAGTTTGATTCTTAATACTTGATTTTTTGATGATATTCTTGGTTGTGTGAGTTTCCCAGGGAAAGTGGCTGTTGCAATTGAACGTGCCGTCAAAGTAAAACTAAAACTGAGTCAAGATTGTAGATTGTACAGCTCTTTGGTTTCCCACTATTTTGGCTTGAGTTGAGGTATATAAAAAGATACACACACACACACACACTAGTTACTCTTTACTCGTTACGAGTACCAGGACAAAACTGGCTCCAACAACCCTTTTGCCTGTTTACTGTTGTTTTACCAAGAACTTTTTTGCTCGACTATTACCTCATCCTCTCCACCACTACATGCACATACACACACTCCGCACTCCCCACTCTACACATTACAGAGATTACAGACACTACAGTGTACTCGGAAGAGTCAAGCAGAAAAAAAGCACACAAGTTTATAGGGGCTCATATAAACTTACCCTTGTTCTTCCAGTAGTTAGTAGATTTAGTTCAGCTCTAAAGAATCCTCAGCTTCATCCTCATCATTGGATCAGGGCCCAAATATGTAACACGGCATTACAACATTTTTTTTTGTCAAGAGCTCCTAAAGGGTTTTCTTACGCAGTCAAATAGTAAGTACACAAACAAACGCACATACAGAGAGAGAGAGAGAGAGAGAGAGAGAGAGAGAGAGACTCCCATCATCCCTATATACATACTCAGAGTCAGAAACATGTGAATGTGACATGGGAAATGGGGAATGTTTCTTAGAGTTAGGTGCAATGATCGTATTTCGTAGTATACGTTTTCCCTTTCCTCTCATTCCTCTCCTATAGTTGTACTTATGTACTTGTACCTTGTGTGTGTGTGTGTACGCGTACAATTTTTTGCTTGTGTCCTACGCATTCGTTCAACTCTTTTCAGATTTCCCTCAAAGCAAGTCGAAATGTAGTGAATGCACGAGGAAAAGAAGAGGGAAAGAGCGCCGTTTACTATTCAGGACAAACATTTTTTTAGCAAAAATCTCGTGTGTCATGTGTGTATGTGTGTATTTGTGCTCTGCTGTAAGCCATAAGCTTATTTTTATATTTTAAATCCGTATGTGTACGTAAACAGTTTTATTTGACAACACATCTAGATCAACAACCCTTAAGTTTATGGAGTCAACAATTTGTTGAATAGAGAAATATTTTTATGAAATTTTGGAGTCTAACAAAATATACAACAACAACAATGACAACAACGAGGACAACGAGCGGAAACGTTTTGACAATATTTTCTTGACAGAGATATTAAACTGAACATTTTAATGATTTAATGATTATTCTTCCTTCTTTAAATATTGACTGCAGTTTTGAATGTTGAATGTGGTATTTTGACTAAGGCTACGGCGTAGAATAAAAAAATCACTGGGATTTTGTATTTTGAATTTGGGTGGATAAATTACAAAATAATGGTAATTTGGACCCATTTTAAAAGTTGGCACTTTGATACACCAACGCAAGTGCTGATTTTGTTGAAGATGAAGAAGAACCCGCCTGCCGTATAGTCAAGCTCTCAAGTTACCAAAATCCTGAACAGAGTTCACAGCTCAATATACAGATATGATGATTCTGAGCATACATATAAATACAAAGATTAGGAAAGTATCATTTACAAAACTAATATTACTTCGTTTATGTGTATAGTTTGAACTAACCTTTAAGTAAAAAAAATTGTGTTTCGCTATGATGCACAAGAAGAAACAAATCTAAAACTCTCATTTCACATTTAACGCTTTGGCTTTAAAAACAAAAATAAAATTCTAGCTATACCATTTCCTGAATTCTGAGCGCTGAATGTTGAATACTCAAAGTTCAAAGGCAAAAATCCAAAAGTCAAAAGTCATGAGGAATAATCTCAAGTGCCAAGCAAGAGAAACCGACAACCGTCGGATCCCCTCAATTTCCTTATGATTTTAAATTCCGAATTCAAATTCATTCAGTTTGAACTCAAAAAGCACACACGCACACACACACACACACACACACAGAGGAAAATCTAACTGTCAGAATTTAAATGAAAGATTTTTTTTTTGTTTTGGGAGGAAATTGGAAGAAAACATTGAAATTATTTAATTTTTTCCTATAGTGTTTTTTCCTTTTCTATTTTCTATATCTCTACTTTTGGTTTCCCAAAGTCCCATCACCCAGCCGACGGTTCTCTTATTTATATATGATGAATGTAGAAGGGATTGAGTGCTGGTATTTGGTATGCGTACAGAGAGAGAGAGAGAGAGAGAGAGAGAGAGAGAGACCGTGTGCATCCGTGTCATACATAGTCAGTAGAATTGCCCTTTTGAACGACCACGTATGCTTCACACACTATGAAAAAAACCTCGAGAATTCTGAGAGGAGAGAAGAGCAAAGAGAGAGCAAACAGTATTTGAAATCGATCTGGCTGAATGTCACCGAGGGATAGATTTGTGTCTATTTCGTCTTCCATGCATATTTTATTCTGAAGCCACATGGGCACTCCTCTGGCAGCTACTCTATACTGATACTCCACATCCACATCTACACATCAGATCAACTCAAGCACAAGGAAACGTACAAAACTCTCTCTAAACTTTTCCCATGTACCACGCTTTCCGTTTCGAGTTTGTCTTCTCCTTTTCCCTCGTACTTGTTTTTTTTTTTTTTGTTTGTGGTGAATGTGGATGCGGTGGCGAATCCTCTCATGCAAATTCCGAGACGACACAACAAGGCACAAAAAAAAAAAGAAAAAAAAACTTGCAAATAGTGAATATGGAATAGAGTTTGTTTTTTTTTCTCTCGTGAATAAGCGACTGACGCCAGTTCAAGAAATTGAATGACATTGAAGAGCCTTCTTCTCTCAATTATCTTTATTCTACTTTCTACACAAATGTCACATCTGGATACAAAACCATATTACATCTGTAAATATAAAGATTCTGCAATGGCTTTCCACAATTTTCATTTTGTTTTGAGTCATCAAATATATTTCCATGTAAAAATTCCTTGTCATGTGCATTCAAGCTCCTTGCAAATATGTACAAATACAAATGCAAATGCAAATAAATACTTACAAGTATGTGTACAACAGACAGCCCACGTTAATTCTTTGAATAGAAAGTACAGATAGAAAGTGGAGAATTTTTCCTCGGAATTCTTTCCCATTTCTTTGAATTCCCTATAGAACAAAAACAAAATGTCCCGACACACATGTAGAATCGTTGTAATTTCATTTCATTGCTGTGCAAATGTGGAAGCAGCTGATATTTTTTATATTATTAGTGATTGGCAGAGAGAGAGAGAGAGACGGTGGAGGAAAACATTATGGGGGAATTGTGGAACACAGATGAAAACTACTGATTCCCCTCGTTTTTTCCTTACGTCCGACCATGTACAGATAGGTTTCATGTGTACTCGTTCCTCTAAAGAAAGTAATAGCCCTAGGAGAACCGAATTTGTGACGACACATCATAGTTATAACACAAGTAAAAAGACGCTGTCAAGTCCATGAAAGGGGATTTATGCATGTGTGTAAGTACAAGTGACGCTATATGGATTTCTGTATAGGGAAACTCAAGTCCGATAAACCAAGTATAAGACAGAGAGAGAGAGAAACACATGCAATATAAGCATCAGTATTTTTTACTGGCTATAAATATCGTGATGGGAATTGTAGAAAACATGCAGAGAGAGAGACAGTACAGTGAAAGAGAGAGAGAGAGAGAGAGAGAAGGAGAGGAGAGAACGGAGAGGTTGATATTGATAAGCAAAAGTAAAAATCTATGAGCTTATGAGGCGGGTTAAGGCCAAATGCTTGTCATTATTCTCGAGTAAACGGCTAGAGTCATTTCAGCGGGTGATTCATGAATTATGGTTGCCCTCCGCCTCATCAAGAGCCCTTTTATCTACCCCATAAAAAGAACATGTCCAATATTTCAAACATTGAATTGAATCCGTGCAAAAAAATATATTGTACCTTACTACATACACTATACAGACAACTCTGTGACTACTCCTACCCCATTCCATTGTACTCAATGATAACTCTCTCTTTTCCTCTTCAACCTTTTTCTTTCTCGCTCTCGCTCTCTTTTCTCCGTGTCCTAAAAATTGGCCCTCTCTCAAAAACTACTATCTCTACTTTACGTAATTTAAAATGAAATGAACGTGCCGCTATCTTCAGAGTATGTTTACATATATATATATGAATGGATACGGCATTTAAGGAATCTCTCCATTTCTTTTGACTTTGACTTTATTCGTATTGCATCAGCCGGTTGGAGAAGGACAAAAAACTATAGGATATATATAATAATATAATAATGCTAATAATACATTATGTACGTACTAGATTAGATTACACTTTACACAACTCTTTTTTCTCCATTGTCCTCATCATGAATTCCAGTCTTTTCCACCAAAACATCCCAATTTGGTCACTTTCGCTCCATTTCTGAATTCTTGTATTTGGTTTGGTTGTACATTTGAACAACGTTTGAAATAATGGATTTTTTTTTGCTCACGTGTGTAAGACGAGTCAAACTTCTTTGTTATGTACATATTACAATTTATTTACAGTTAGAGAGATCACGTTCAAATGCTGAGGTTGCGAATACAAAAGTAAAGTCGAGATATGCCATCAACATTTCTTTTATACTCAAGATCCAACGTGAGAATGAACAGACTTCATGAAAGTCATTTGGATGTCATTCTAATCAGTAGAGTTCAGCAGTGGGGAAACTGAGAGTGCGAAATCGAAACTGAAATAAAAATGTTTGCCCCTTGAATTGTTTCCCCGTCAGATTGACAAAGACACATTGACGAATTCTCTTATTGAAAAAAATCCTGGGCCCCGTTTTTTTGTATATCACATCCAAAATAAAACAGTGAACACTGTGTGCTCCCTTGCATTAAAACCTTGTTCAAGATATATTAAAAGAGCAACAGCATACCAGTAGCGAAAAAAAACGAGGTAAAACTTGCCGGGAGCCAAAACATTCTTTACATATCTCAAGTACTGAGTACGTAAGCCCTTGTTTGAAATTACACTGGAAAAAACTGATGATGAAAAACAAGAGAGGAAAGGAGAGAGAGAGAGAGAGGGAGAAGGCAGAAGGAGAATGACAGTGAGGAGAATGGAATGGATGTGAAGAATAAACTGATTTGCTTATTGAATATGTCCTCTTGTCCTGACACTCTCATCCTCCGACTCTATAACTCGTACTATCAGCTATCAGCTGGTACAGTTGAGTTGATTCAGATAAATGTAGTGAGTAGTAAAGACAAGAGTATGGTGGAACTATGGAACAACTCTTCCCTGGAAAACCTAGAAAGACAGAGAGAGAGAGAGAGAGAGAAATGAAGAAACAGAGATGGGGAAGGTATAATAATGCAATGCAATATATGTTGATGGTTTGGAAGGGAACCGGAAAGAAAATGGCATATCTACACCACAATCCAAAACATAGACATCACATCAGGTTGAATGGCCCAAAAAAAGTACATTGAGAAGACGGGAGAAAAGAGAGTAAAGAGTGATGTGTGGATATGTCGAGTACATGGACAGAGAAAGAGAGAGAGAGAAAAGTAACTGTTGGTGTACAGAATTTGGTGAGACTGTTGTGAGTTTGAATGGAGTTGCTGTGACGGTGGCGATGATGTTTCAAATATCTTCTTCCCCTTCGTTTCCTTCCCCATATGGATTTTGTACTTTTCGGTTTTGGGTTTTTTTTTTCATGGTCGTGTTTCGGCTTCACACTCCTCCATCCACTCACTCGTAAGTTGTGTGTGCCTGTAGTTTGTATTCTGGTATATTCGTATTTATAGTACAATATATTTAACATATTTATTAGATGGAATTCTCTCTCTCTCTCTTTCTCGCTCTCTCTCTCTCTCTGTCTGCACAAACAAAACTATATGAAGAGAGTTCACATCAAGTGGAAATTCTGTTTGCTCAATGTTGTTTGAGGGAACAAAGCAGTTCAAGAAATGTTGAATGGCTCCATGTTTCCAAGTACAGGGAATGAGAATTCTCTCAAAGTGCAACAGCATTTGAAAGGTACGTCCTCACACACATACACGCAAATAAAGACACACACATACATACACCGGGTATGTAGTATGTACTTTGACGTAGGTACCAAGAGTCCTAGTTTTATTTCATCGGACTTGAAACAACATAATGTAAAATAGCAAATAAGATTGAATAGCACACACACACACACATACAAACACACAAATATACATTGAATAGAATAATCTTGATTCGGTGGACTTGAGTTTTCAGTGGTTCTGAGTTCTGGGTTGTTTGTTTTTGTTTGTTTCAACCTTGATGATTTCCACTCTGATTCCTGTGTACACACTACAACGTTTTAAGTAGGTATTTCTATATAGGTATATGCGCACACACAATATTCATAATATGTATGCATGTGCAATGTGCACATTGGAAATGGAAGGGATAGAGTTTGAGACTTTACAGAGAATACAGACAGTCTCACAAATACTTAGAATACAGCGTGCATTCCCTGTTGTGTAATGATGAAGCATGCGATGACACATTAAGTCTCACGGAGGTGATCACATTAAAGATGAACGTACTTACGTAGAAGAAGTATAGACGAAGATGCACATGAGAGATATGAGAACCAAAACCACAGAGACTGTCTCTAAGATGACCGAAATATCTTTGCATCTGGTAAACATTCAAGTTAAATGAAAGGGGGAAAATGTCATCATGCTCATCTTCCCACTGATTGAGATATTGGCTGGAATCTTGTGTTTTTGAATTCTATACGGTGTTGAAGGACTCATTTATTTTCTTTTGAGTCTCTCTCTCTCTATCTCTCTCTCTCTCTCTCTCTGTATTATCTATACCATAAAAAAATCTCTAGAGTCTCGAGTCTTGATATACTCTCTCATTTTCTAGTTTTCAACTAACACCAACTCTTGATCATTTCTTTTGAATGAGTATTCTATACAATCCTCTGGTTTTTTTGTCCCATTTTTCACAAACACTTTGCTTTAATGATGTATTTATAATGTGTAGTGACATGAAAAAAGAACGAGATTTTTGATCTAGTTCATTTCATTTTTATTTTGAAAGAGTCCCTTCGAGTCGATCCTCATCTAGCAAAATGATCAAAAATCTGTACTACAGATACTCAACTATAAAAAAAAACATTTTACAGTTCAAATGAGGAAAACTGAAAACTGACACCAAAACCAAAACCAAATAAAAAAAATCTACCCATGAAATTAAAACTTTGAAGAATCCGTTGAAAGATTTTGATTTGAACCAATCAAATTGTCAAGTATTTAAAAATTATGAAAACTCCTACGAGAACTTAACTCAATTACTCGACAAGAAATAAAAAGGATATTTGTTTGTACTGTTCTTATTTTGTTGAGGGTAGAAGCGACAAAATCAAGTCGTGTACAAAATAAACACAGTAGATACAGATGAGCAGGAAAAAGATGCTCTTCTGCATTTCTCGGTGGAAAAAAATGAGTAAACATTTTTGGCTTGTATTCAAAATCGTGTTCTTCTATTTATATTTCCTCTTTTACTCCTTTTTTTTGTGTGTGTGACAGGATAATTTTTCTAGTATGAATGTCATTGTAATTTATCAAGTCAGATAATATCATATCTGTCAGTAGAGAACAAAATTAGGAATTTACTGGAGAGCAATGTTTTCACAGGGAACATTTATGTGCAAATTTTGAACATGAGTAATCCCACTAAATACTTTACAGTCATTTACCCGAGCATGTCACGTAGTTTAGATAATCGTATGCCCTTAAGATTGCACTATTTTACCATATTATACTTTATGGAATCCGCATAAAAATATATTATATTAAATATTATATGCAGCCCCTTTGAAAATAATATTTCTAGAGCTTCTTTATGCACACGCTCAACTCCAGTTAAATCAAACAAATAAACATACAATAAAGGATAAATTAACCATATAGAGTATAGACGACAGCAGTTTCGGGTACACGTGCATTGGCTCAACAACTATAAACTATAAAAACAATTGGTTATTTAAATGGAATAAAAATGTTGTTATTATTTCAAAGAGACTCAAATTACAAATCACAATTAAAACATGAAGGGAAGTAAATATAATAAATAATCTGGCCTGAACACAAAGCAAAAAGGTTGATCAAGAATCAATTTGCGGTGGGTTTGGACATGGGATTTTTCATCACCAGAATGACTGAATCTCCCCTCAAGAACATTTTACTAATAAATCTATCCTTATTCACTGGATTCGCCTGGAATTTTTAAAGAGAAATAAAATAATATAAGAGATTTGATATTAAACACTGCACTCGTATTTATTAATACAAGATATGGCAAACTGAGAGCTGCATAATATGAAATAATTGGAATTACTACTACCATGTAAGTAGGAAGTAAGTAGATATGTATTTTATTTGACTCGCCTTTTTCTTGCCTTTCCCAGATCGTGGTCGCTCTGTCCACATTTCTTTAACATTCTCCAAAACCATATTACAATGACGATCAAATGCCTTGATCCTCCCGAGAAGTTTCTTATTATTCCGGCAGCTGATCAACACTTGAGTATTCTCAGCGACAGCTGTTTTCAATATGGATAGAGGACCTGTTGTAAATTCCTCATTTTCTCGAGCATCCAACTCTTCTTCAGTCATTTCTGACTTTGGTTTTCTGCAACAAGGAATTTAATCAAAAGCACAACATTTTACAACATGTGTAAAACCACAGCACAGAAATTGGTAGAAAACGTCATTATGTAAACGGGTTAAATAGTTAAAAGTAAATATACTTACACTCCAATAACTGCCATAATTCAAAATTTTCCTGTTTCTAAATGTATTTAATCGAAAACCACACAATTAATTCAACTATAAGATCACGATTAGAATCGACAATTGACAACAGCAAGAGAGCAACAGCCAACCGACAACTGATCTCTAATTTTATGACGCCATGGGCTGGAGTGTCATTGAAAGAAAATCTCATTGTTTCAGGTTTCACTGTTTGTTTTTTTTTCGTTCTCATTTAATGTTTTATGACATTTGACAAGGAATATTTCTTTTGAATTGAAATGAAGCCAAAACACAAGAGAAACTGAGTTCATGGTGCTCGACCCTTCTTTAATTGTTTAATATTGATTTTTGCATGTCATTGACATGTACATGATTCCATTAAATGGTAGGTACAGAAGTTGAATTATACTTTTGATGGAAATGATATGCTTATTTACATTTACATACGAATTAATCAAACGATATTAATTCATAATTCATATCATCGCTTTGTCACTAGTTTTCTCCAACATTTTCTTGTGTTTCTTGGAAATTCTCCATAAAATCATGATGACAGCACAGAATGCCAACATGATGACTGCTCCAACTGAATACATAAATAAAAATTATATATTATGTAAATAAGTGTAAAATTATCTCATTGTCATCATCGGGAAATTGGATTTTTTTTTTCTTTAATTACCGGAAAATGCTTTGATTTCAATTTTGGTATCTGGATAAAAAACTTGGACAACGGAGACGACTTCCTTGTTCTCCTCCACCACTTCTGACTTTGTCTTGTCATGAACTGGAGAGCTTTGTGGTCTGGTAAGGAATCGTGCGGGCTCAGTGATGATTTCATTGGACATTCCAGCGGTACCGCCGACTGCTGATATAGTTGATGGTGTCAAAGTGTCCATTGGTGAACTCATCAGATATTCGGTAGTTGATTCCAAATCCTTGCTACTCTCATCGTCATCGTCAGTTGAAGAAGTTTCCTTCTTTTTACCGTACAAAAGAGCCGCTTCCAAGAAATCAGTCACAATATTCTCAGCATTCGTCATTGAAGTCATATCTGCGAATATTTTGGTTCCGAGCTCAATCATATCCAGACGTTCTTGCATTGTGATCTCATTGATCTCATCACTGTCATTCTCATCATCATCATCACCATCATCGTCGTCACAATCACAGTCACATTTTTTCTTTTTTGTGGTCCATGTGCTGCTTTCCTCCGGTTCTTCCTCTCCTGTTTCTTCACTTCCATCCCAACTCTCAATTGATTCCGATTCCTCATTACTCTCCTCATTTTTCTCCTCATTTTCCTTGTCCTCGGGGATCCTTTTCAAATGTTGTTGTTTCATTGTTTTCAAATTCATGATGGTGCTGATATTTGGTTTGAGATTTGGATTCTCTTCATCCAGTTGTTGATTTTTCATTTGAGTGTGGTACCACGTGAGAGCTCGATTAATGATTTCATCAACTGATGGATTCGCTCGGACTGATTGTGGAGTCTCCTCCGAATTTTTACCCAGGAACTCCAATTTATTATCCTGTTTCTCGGGGAAATGTGGGAATAAAAGTTGGATGGGATTCGGTCGTTCAGCTTCCATTTCATTCCCATTTCCATTGATCACGGACTCAGGTACTGGAGGTTGGAGGGTCTCAACCCTTTCCTCATCTTCATAGTCGACATGAATCGTCCAGCATGTCCCTACAATAAATCAAAATCCAACAAAAAAAATCCATTTAACATAATAATATACGATTCTTCAGAGTCAAATATTAATTTAATTTAGATTTCGTACAGTAAAATATTGCACACACCTTGAGAAATGGCGGAAATGAGAATTGCTGCACAAACCCAATAGATTTTCAAACTCTCCATACTTTTTTTTTGTTTGTTTTTGGAAATGATTTAATATGTGAAGAAGCTCAAAAAGCCGAGCGAGTCTAGTTGTTTTCCCTGTAGTTTCTCAATATCAAATATGAAATTTACTTTGAAACATTGTGAATTATTTGCAAGTTTCCATTGCTCAAATATTCTTTTCATTCGTATAGTTGACCAGAGTAAATGGAATTATTTTTTTGTGGGGATTTAATTATGGATTTCATCTGTTTTGTGTAGAGAGATGCGGTGGGAAGGAGAGAGTGACATTGCGTTCCGTTGCATGCAACGCTCAGGAAGAGCATTTCCGTTTCTTTGTGTGTGTATGTATTCGCTAGGCAGTTTTAATAAATGATTAAATAATGTGTAATTTCATAAATTTTGTAGTCACTCTGTTCCAAATACTAGACTCCAGCTCTGTATACACTCGCATAGGGCATTGTTGTACTAAATTGGGCTTGACCATCAGTCAGATGTTCAACTATAGTAAAACATTCATTCACGATATCAATGTGTGCAAAGCATGAATATTTTTTGCAATAATAATTCATATACATATTTTATATTCTCTAACCTATCATTTCCATCATGATGAAGAATGCTTTGTCATGTGGAATGTAGTACAAAATGCAAAATAATGCAAATTCTGTATTCCCAATGATATGTAGTATGTACTAGTAATTGATTTTTATTTTTGTCTAGCCACAGGTCTATACAATTTCACACAATGTAGTTTATGCGCAACGTTTTTTATTTTCCAATTAAATGCCTGAGTACAAAAATATGCGAGAATCAAATGGTTTCAAGTTTAGATTTCCCATTTCCCAGAGTATATATATATTGCAAAATAAGTTCAGTTGAGTTAGTAGAATTTGAATATTTTTACGTGAGGAATAAATGAGTAAGAGCAGCATGCGGGCTCTGTACATACGTATAGTTTTATTATTTTTGATTTGAAAAGTTATCGAGCGAAGAAATGAAGAAAATATTTATATGTATTTTTCGACTTTGGAATCGTTCGGGGCGAGTTTTTCTTCTGATCTCAAACTGCAAGGTTGTAAAAGTTTGTGAAAATATCCACAACATGTGAGACGTATTTCGACATAAAAATTTGCATTAAATATTGCAAATTATGATTTTTAGGTATTTCTGCAAAGATTTCACATTGTCTCCGTAATGAGACGAAGACGGTCATGTTGAAATTTCTGATTTTCTGATTGTTTGTTTTATGTACGACTAGTTTTTATTTTGAATATAGGGGTAGGTACAGAAAAATGTTCAACTGTGCAGCCACAGTTTTCCCCACTGAGCACTCAACGTAAGAACTGTCAAAGCAATAAAAAATAACGAATAACTGAAATTATAGGATCTTTTTTTATGTCGCATTAATCAATATAAGTAACTTTTTATTTCCAAAGTTTTGCTTATTTTTGTTTTGTAAGGTTTCCTTAGGATTTTCAAATTTTTATTGCAAATTTTCACTCCACACCTTCGTTTTTTTCCGTGTGAGAAAAGTTGGGAAGTTGTTTTCGCGTGTAAATGTAAATTATTAAAAACTTTGTCCATGCTTAACTATATAACAGCCACTCTCATCCATCATAAAGTTTTTCAGCTTTTTTTTTTTTGTGAACAAGGGTGAAACCAGACGAAGCCTTTGAAGCGCGATCAAGAGTTTGTGACTGCATTCTGCTCAACGTTTTTCATTCCAGTACTTTCCTGGCAGGACCAGAGAGAGCATTAGCCGTACTATTCTTTTTCCATCAATGAAGACCCCGTTTCTCTCAACCGTCTAAACTTTCTCCACACAAATTTTCACCACCCACTCAGGACTTTTGATAATTACCGTTTAATGCTTGAGCATTGATGGCACATCACATTTATTAGACGAAAAATGTTATTTGCACTTCCTTACATTATCAGCAAATGTATTTTAGCGAAGCTAAAAAGCTGTAAGAGCTTTTATGCTTAACTTAATTTCCCTTCCATTTTCCTTGCCATTACATTCTCAAGTAAATTAAGCGGCTGCAGAGTGCACAGCGTAAAAACCATGTCATTTAGACTGCAAATTACAATTTGTAATTCACTTGTGTGTTTGTAGTGTTTTTTTATCAAATGACTATATATAAGTAAATTGCGAGTCAAAACCAATTCAATTTCCGGCTTTTCTTCAAGTACATGTGAGAATTTAAGAGTTCACAGACTTGTAGCCTTATTTTTGAAGGATTTTGTACATACATTGTACAATGTACAGATATGAAATTTGAAGGGAACTAATTTTCATTTCAAAAGCTTAATTTCGCTCTCTCTCTTTCCTTATTGATAAAGCTTGTGGACGATGGGAGAAATTACTGGAGATCTTTGACTTTTTGCTCCTTTTGCTCTTAAGAAAAGACGTATTACCAATTTAATCCGACTGTGGATTTCATCTTTAAAGAGTTAAAAGTGAAAAGAAAAGCTAGTTTTTCTTGTTGGGGCAGGCAAACAACAGACTGTTCTGTACATAAACAACTAAACAAAAATGATTTCGTATAAAAAAATGCCTACACACAAAAATAGTATTTTTTTTTCCATCCTGTTTTTTGACTTGCTTTTACCATTTGCCATTTGCGAAAAAAAAAACAACAAAAACTTTTTGTTTGAGTCATAGAACATTTGTAAACTTCAAGCATGATTAAACTCTAGTGTCACATTATTTCCTCTAGCTGTAGCGACACATTGTTATCAACTTTTTTCCCCCCCTTTCCTCCTTAAGATTAGTCTCTCCTCTCTATCTTTCTTCCTTTCTCTCTCTCTTCACAACCGCTCGTTCGAGAGGCTAAAAAAACTTTTTTTTCTACTCGTCCTTTAAGTAACAATAAATTTTATAAGTGCCCCCTCAAACAATTTTTGTCTCGTTCTCTCGTCCTCTCTCACTTACATTTTATCACGTTAGTCATGTTCTTTTACTTTTACTTTGTAGTTTTTTTTTCGAGTTTTCACTTCATCGTTGTGTGTAGCTTATTTTGTTCAGAGTCAGAGGTACTTTCTCAGCTTTTTGAATGTGTACCTACAACTTTATTTCTTATTTTTTAATAATGCAGTTTTTATATACATGTGTTCTAAAGCTGTCGTATCAGTGTGTCTGTAGTCTTTACCTTATGGAGTAGAGATATGACAAAATACCTTGTCCATCCGTGTTAATGTTTTTAGCTTCCATTTCTTATTACAGATACTCACATTATTTTTTAAAAGCTCGTCAAAAATGAAGTGGAAAGAACCTTTAGAGGACTACAGGCAAAACTTTGAATTGACTTGATTAGGAATGGACAAGTGCAAATAAGTTGACGCTTCCATTTGTTTTCACAATCATTTTTGAGCTGTTCATGTCATGTCACGAAATTTGTAAAGTGTTGTCCTTGTTGCTTTCTTTTCAATGCAGACATTTTTAGTGGATTTTTATTCGGCGTGAATAACCATTTAATTTAATTTTTAATGAACCTTTTTTGACCCGATTAGAAAAATTATTTCCCAGTAGAACCAACAAAATATACTATAAAACAATGAAACAGGAAGGAAGTGGCAAATTAGTTGTTCATGACAAGTTTACAACTGTCCCCATTTGTGTTTGTACAGATATTTACAATTTATCAGTAGTATTTCTAAATTTGGGATTTATTGCCTTCCATTTTCATCAAAATCAACTTTTTATTGGATTTAAATCTTGTAAGATGTTGATGAAATTGCAAAAACGTTTTGGATATTGATAAAAGTGGATAAAAATCCCAAAAGGCATTCTGTCAGTAAAGTAAATTTCATTACTTTTATTTGTCCTTCGGCAAATGAAGCAAGTTGTTTTCATGCATTTTGAAAATACTACGGCAAAATAAATGTGAAAGTTCCATGGTCAAAATAATACGATACAAATCCCTCCTCCACTCCCAAAAAAGTTTTCCTGATGAAAAATGTATTGGTTTCAAAGAAAAATATGTCGCATATCTTATATGACGTTTGAGTTGGATTTTGTATTGAGAATTGCAGGCTTGAGCTGAACAACACAGATCAAACAGTGAGCTTTGTACCAAAGGAAATGTGAAAAAAATATAATACAAAATACACATATGAATGGTTTTGCCTTTTGCTATTTGCTATTTGCATGTCACATGTAATAATCAAGTTTGTTCCTCAAGCAAAAGAAAGAAAGGAAAATGCAGCCTTCAAGTTTCGATTCAAAATTCAAATGCCAATACAATGTGGACTTGAATAGGGATTTTGAATCTGATTCTCATACCGATTTCAATTCAGAGTTCACGTGAGTGAGCAAAAAATGTTACAAACAACATTTGCAACAAATAGAGACAGCACAAGAGAGAAACTTTCTCTGATAAAACTATACTATGTAAAATAAATACAGTTGAATGTCCATCAAACGAAATAATAAATGTAACTATCAGATTTCTTTCTCTCCATACTCATACCTTTGTCTCTCCATCCTTCTTCTTCTTCTTCCCAGTCAACATTCTACTATACTTCTTTTGTATTCATAGCCCAATTCGTATTCACGAATTGACAGTCGACATTTGGAAGATCAACAAAAAATATGACCCAAGCGGAAGGATACTTTTATTTATTTTTTCTCCCCAAAAAAAGGAAATGCAAAGCAAGTCAAGTGTAGGCACTTTTGTTTTTTTTTCATTTCTGGATTTCCTGGAATTCCATTCTCGAAATGCGAAATACTCGATACTCCAGTCAAAGCTTGAGTACTAGTTTTTGTTTTGTTACAGTGTACAGTTCCTCTTAAAAACATGCATACAGAGAATAAAAAACATTGCCGAGTACGAGTAAAAATGAAAATACTCAGCTTTAGCTTGTTCTAAAAATCCGAATAGAGGAATAGAGGGAAAACCAACCGAGAAGTGGCCAGCTCGTTGTATTTGAACATAGACGAATCTACTTTGAGACTTTGAGTCATCATTTCCTCTCTCATAGAAAGTTCTTGACTTGAGCTTGGATAGTTTAACTATCTGTACTGGCCACTACAATGGCCTAGGGTATTTAAAATCCGCCCACTGAAATCAAAATAGTTTTTATTCAGATTCTTGGACGCATCCACTGTTTATTTAGTAGCGTTTGACGTGTGACCTTGTTCTCGGAATTCAATTACGACGGTACATTTTCCATGTCCATGAAATGGGTCTAAAAAGCATCTTTGTAGTACTAACCTGGATTCGTCTACATCATTTTACCATTTTACTTTCAGCTTTGCTTTCTCTCTCTCTCCCCCCATCTCTCTCTCTCTCTCTCGTTCTCTCCATTTGTACATGGTCGAATATTATGATGGCAAAAAAAGAGACGATAAAAAAGTCAAAGGGAAACATAAAATACATGCATAAAATTCAAGTGGATGGATATTATTGCTCATGTATTTTCTTTAGTTTATATTCATCTGCCTTTCATGATGGAGGAGTTGGGTACAAAGTACAAACAGCTCATCTTGGAATCACTTTGAAAGCCGAGGGATACTTAGTTTCCTCTCTCTTTCTCTCTTTGCTATTCCCTCGTTTTTATTTTATTTTCCAACTTTCATGTTCCTGAACTGAGAATGGTGGCTTGATGTATTTCTCGCTACTTTCTCTCTCTGTCTATCACTTTCTCTTTCTCTTTACAAGCAAATAAATATAAACACAAACACACTTTTATGATATTCTTTATTTATTTGGTTCCGTCCTACAGATATTTCTATTCAAATACAGATACCAAATACACACTCAAATCCTGACAATGTCTCAGCTTACAGGTTACGCAGGTACGTACATTTTTTTGACAGTCAGCACAGTCATAATTCCAGATTTCCTCTGCACTACTATACAGTCGCTCTGGGCTTCTTTTCGTTATACGATGATCACAAGACTCAATTGGTCTCTCATGAATTCAGAATTAGGAGGACAGAGAGAAACGTCAGGAACTCAAGTACGATATGTGTGTTACAAAAGAAGAGAGGGGGGGGGGACCGTTGTGAATAAAAACAGAGAAATACTCTGTATAGTTGTATTCCAAGTGGGCGTATGAAATCCCAATCCCTCATAGGTTTCCCCTTTCGAGATACGATATGATATGTATGAATCATTGCATGGGAGTACACAAGTACGTGTACGTAGCAACTTGACATCATGAAACATCAAGCCAATTTAAAATCTCTAAATCTCTATACGAATTACGCTTTGACTCTTGTCAATAATCCACGGCCAAGATTTCTCGGCCGTGGAAAGAAAGTAAGCTTACGACTAATTTTACTACATACTTGTACACTTGTTTCTCTGTTTGTCCTGATCCTCTTATTTTTGTGCCAATATTCCGTTCAAACTAAAACTGGGACTGCCGAGTGAGGAACTCATCTGGAAAAAATACTGAGGGAAATGTACAAAGGTGAAAGAGAATCCGAGAGAGAGAGAGCGAGAGTGAGAGCGAAGGTGAAAGTACAAAGAGAGAGAGAGAGAGAGAAAGTAAAAAGAATCGAGGAAAAAAAACTACAACTGAAACTCACAAGACATAAAAACAAAGTAGTGTTTTAAAAGCTTGTTTGTATAGTTGAAGAGTTGTTGTGTTTCTTTCTTCTTTTTTTTGTAAATATAGCTGTAGTAAAGACTTTGAGTTGGTTCTTCCTACTGCAACTGCCAGTAACTATTTTACTTATTGCTGTTATGCTATTGCTATAGTAACAGAGAGAGAGAGAGCAAGTTTTTCACTTAATTTCAGTTCAGATGAACATCACAGTTTTCAATCTCATATCAAGACGGGAGGGTTGGGAATCGTTCAACCATTCAGTCAGCCATTTGAGTCCATGTCCATGTGGATGTGGATGTCGACTGAATGTTCTGGGGACTCAAGACATCGACATGTGAAGTATCTGGTCGGAGATACTGAAATACTCAAACCCAATGGGAAGGGAAAGGGTAAAAAAAAGAAGCAATGTTGTGTAGGATAGAGAATTCAAACACCACACGGATAGGAAAATACAACATATTGTTTTATTTTATTTTAAAGGATATACTTTAAAAGGGTTTTATAATATAATTTAAATGAATAATAAACAAT
>JAIUND010002212.1:0-24711 GCA_034699125.1 Gisinianus flammeolus | reverse complement strand
TTAACCGTCCCAAAGTCCGATAGATTTTTCCGATCGTTCGAACGATCGTCGACTATCCGATTCTTTTTGTACGGGTTTGCATGTACATACTTTGAGGTTGACCTTTTGTCCGCGTATGTTGTCCTCTCTTCCTCTCTCTCTCATTTGCTCGCTTTTGATATTTTTTTTACGAGCGCGCGCCTTCCCTCATTTGTGGGTGACTCCCATGAATTTATTTATTGAACACACATAGTCGGAAATCATTTATTTTTTCTCCTCAATTTTAAAAAATCCTCTAATCCTCAAATCCTCAAAAGGTTCAACTGATACAGAAATTAAAACGCTGTATATTTTTTATTATCATTCCTAACTTTCCCCCCTTTTGTATTCTTCCCCTTCTTCGCCTTGGTATAGCTTCAAGTGGATTTTGTTCTGTGACGATGAGTGTACTTACTAAATATTACTTATGCTAGTCAATTGAAGATGGGAGCCTTTATCTTTATCTGTACTTTTGTAATAGACAGCAATTGCAAATCACAATGGACTGGAGCAAATTGTTGATGGCTCAACTCATCGTCGTCAGTGCCAGAAGTATCTACAAAAAAAAAAAAGAATCCGCCTATTGTATCCACAATTCTATATCGTACATGGACAAACGTTCAAACTTTGAACTGAACCTGAAGCGATCCATTTAAGTTGTTGAGAGAAGAGCGTGTGTGTAGTCGTAGTGTGTGTGTATGTTTCTTTTTCAAGTTGTATTTTATTTTTTCTGTATCGTCTTGGTCCTCGTTGTTGTGGAGAGTTGAGTAAAAAGAAGTACTTATGGGTAATGTGGGTTGCGTGCTTTGAAATTCTTGTGTTGTTGTTCCATGAGTGAGTTTGAGTGTGTGTGTGTGTGTGCGTATTTCCTCAAGAACTCCTTCCATACGTCTTCGTCTTCTCCTCCAAGGAGAGATGAAAAGAAACCAAAGTAAAGTAAAGTAAAGCAAAGCATAGGAAAAGTATAGTGACTGCAGATAATTTTTTTTAAGGCTGTTTGTGTACATGAAAAAAAAGAAAGAGAAATAACTGTGGACTGTTAAGACAGCAGACAAAGGAAACGAAAAAGAAATTAAAGTACCCAAAGAAAATTACAATTCCGCACATACTACTTTATTAAGCATATAGTTTATTTATGTAGTAAAAAAATGCATGAGATATTTTTGCATAGGAAAATGAACGAATATAAAATTTATAAATACATCATATATAGCGAGAGAGTCGGGTTTGACTTGTGAGCCTTTGCTTTTGTCGACAATATGAATACGAAAAAAAAAAACTCAAATCCAACAAATTTAAGGTTTACTCACTCCGTATGAACTGTATAAAAAAAAGAGAAGGAAAAATATATGCTTTCCCATGTATTTTTTCCAAGGAAGAGGAGGAAGGAACAACCCAAAGAGCAAGAATAAAGAACAAGAATGAGAATAAGGGAACAAGAGAAAAGAGAAGATGAAGAATTCGGGATTTGTGAGTAGAAAGACTTAAGTTATTCAAGCATGTCTGCCGGAGAGACTGGAGAACTGTAGACTACAGAGAAAAAACGAGGAAAAAAAGGACGAAAAATTAGTTTGAACTTACGATTAGTTCACAATCTCATCTCATCTCATTCTCATAGACGCTACTCGAGAACACGAGATTCTTTTCGATTTTATTTTTCCATCCCCATTCCATTCCATTTTACTTTTACTCTTTTGATTTCATTCAATGTGATGATTGTTTTCACAGCTTTGTCGAGACTTTAACTTTGAATCCTCGTTTCTCTCTCTCTCTCTCTTTTTCCTTTTTGGGGGGTTGTCTTAAACTCAAACTCGAGACTTTTTTTCCAGCACTTGTTCTTTCTTGTCTTTTGAGATTGAAATGGAAAACTTTTGGGGGAAAGAACATGGAAATTAGCCTTTCATTTCTCATTCTGTAGACCAGGATTCGGGATTTGAGGATAGCGAATTGAGGGAACGCACCAGGAGTAATTATATTGACAGTTCAAGAGTTCTGAGGTTTACACAGAGCGAGAATGCGAATTCATTCTCTTTGTTGTACTTGTAGGGACTCGATTCACAGCTGGATTTATCTGGAATTGAGTAACGAGTGCGATGAGTTTGCATTTTCAGACAGAAAAAGAGTGTGAGGGCCTTTGAAAAAATAATTCTCCTCCTTCTCGTTCCGGGTTCTGGTTTTGCATTGAAAGACAACATAATTTGTTATCCGTATGTAATATGTATTCCAAATTTCAAATTCCTCAACTAGTTTTGGTACATAGTTTTTTCTGTCATCCATTGTCTTGATTTTGATTCGCAAGTGAGTCCAAAAGCTTGTTTTCTACACGCCGGCGTTTATATGTAATTAGTTTACATTTCATTCTACACTGTATTTAATTTAAACATGATGGTTTTGTACCTACAATTAAAATGCACACAGAGTTTGCACAGGGTTAAATGCCCGTAAAAGGCGGAAATATAGCGTTCCGAAATTCCAATATCCTCACTATAAATTTCCTCAAGCGTGTGGTTGTCTGGAATTAATAAACATGGTTGGTTATTTATAGCCCGTTGTATCCAAATTCTGCCTTGAAAATCCGAGTTCTCAAACTTCCTATAAACCCAAAACAAGGCAAAATCTATGAGATCTACAATTCAAAATCCAAAAGCCAAGACCCAAATCTCCAAACTCCCAAACTCCCAAACTCTGTGAAAATGGGATGATGAGTGTAAATTCAATAACGAGGCGTTGACAAGGAAGGAATGTTTGCCCCAGTCGTAAATCATGAATCGAGTAAACCTTCTCATATTCTCCTCCAAATTCTACACACTGGCACTGGAAAATTGTACTTACACTTACATAAGATACAAATCGTGTTGAGTGTAGTCTGTAGTCTACGAAAATAGTGTTGGCATAGTGGTAAAGGAGTTGGAGTTGGGAGTCACGTAGTCCTTGTCGTAAATAGTAAATCCTAGTTGAATATCAACGAGTAATCTGACTATGACTCTGCATCCGAAAATACGGCATAAAAATACGAGCTGAATTTTGCATTATACACGGTAAAAGAAGAAGCAGAAGCAGAAGAGAAAGTGTAAATTGGGAATTGTAATTCAACAGGGAGGATTCAACCTATATAAAATTGAAAACATCTTCCCCGTGCAACCTGCAATTACACACCAATACCAGAGTCAGAGTCCACAGATATACGGGAGGAAAACTGAAGGGTCCATGTGATTAGTAATTAGACAAAATATTTGCTCGACTCTGTCGCAGTTTAAGTTTCAGTGTCAGTTTCGATTTCGGCTGCTCCTCGTTCTCGTTCTCTTATGCGTGTGTCTAAGTAGAAGGAAAAGTGGTATGGCTCACGTTCACGTTCTTGTTGCTGACTGAGTCAGCCTGACGACTCTGGTTCTGGCTGCTGCAAGAGATTCAGATGAGGAAATTTCATCGGATGTAAAAGATCAAGAGAGAAATGCAGGGAGAGAGGCGGTGCTGTTCTCAATATAAGAATTCAATGTACATAGTATAGGTATATAATATGCCGGGTGCAAAATGTATGTATATATATTCCTGGGTTGATTGGATAGGATGCAAGCTGTGTGAGTGTCAGTAAGAGTCCTGTAATTAAAATGAGTCATAAAATATAGCCTTGTAAGTGGAACCATATCGCAGTCGTCGTTCGTCGTCGTTTTCGTCGCCGAGGTTGTTGGGGACTCGGGACTCGGTCGTCGTTGAGCGTTCAGAGTTGGGAGTTTGTGTTCTACATAGTCCGCATCTCATCTGATTGTGAGTCCTTTCCCTACTACTATTTCAGTACATATAGAAACGAAACGAAACGAACAGAGGAAGCAAAACAAACTTTTGACTTTCCATCCTAATTCCTATCCTCCCGTTTACATTACACACATTCTACCACATCAATTCATCATCTATTTAGAATCTAAGGTCACTACAAATTAGAATGCTCTTGTTGCTCGTCCAGCTGGAATCTGTACAAAATACTCACACATTTATTTCCCACAGAACACACTTTCTCTCTGAATCGAAAATTTCCTTCGTATGAGGAAATTTCATGAATCGGTCGAATTTTATACGTAGAACTTTAAAATTGCCAATTAAAATAAACCAAATTTCCAAACTTGTATATACATACGGCCCTCGTGAGATCTGCGAGGCCAACATCAAAAGTTCAAAAAGCAAACAAAACTAATTCAGAATTTATATGGAAATCTTGCCAGTTATAGCACGAAATGGGGAGGAAATGCCGGCTGCTAACACAATTCCCATGAATTCACCGGCCACACAGTCGCCGAGTGCAACAAAAGGATTTTCAGAATCGCGAATTGGAATGGCAAAATCTTTGCCTTGTGCAAAAAATTTTCGATTCATTTTACATGCTCTATCCTATCCATCGTACATATATCTGTATATATCGTACAAATGAAGAGCATAGAGTGAATGAGTAAAGTAATGTATGACATACTGCGGCACTATTCGTATCAGTATAAGCCATAATCCGCAGAGTATAAATTAGTTAATCTAGTGGTTTGAGATTTTCAGTGCATCTCTTTCTCTCTCTCAAGTTTTTCTTTCTTTCCTCTTTCTTCTTCTTCTCCTCCTTGGTTTTCTTGAACGACTGTGTTTTATGTACCCAACTTTTTCATACTAAAACTACACTATTGTGCAGGAAGTCTTCAAAAAAGTTTCATTTGGCCGCCAGCCTCATAAATTAACCCGGAGAAAGTGTGTCAGGCGAGTGAATACCCACACACAAATACATACACACACACAAGGAAAAGGAAAATATATTGTGAGTCAGTGGGAAGTGGTGGGGAAAAGTATGATTCTCCGAGAGTCCAAGTGCAACTTTTAGTTTTCTTCTTCTTCCAGTAAAAATTCTGTAGAATTCCGACTCGGACCGTTTTTTTTTTTGAACTAGAGAAAATATCTCCACAGTTGTATTTCGTATTTCGTATTTTGTATCCATTCAGTAAAGAAATGGAGAGAGAGAGAGAAAAAGAGAAGAGAAAACTGTTTCACAGTTCCTCATTTGAGATTTGTAGAGTAATGTTTGGTTTTCTTTGAAAAAATACGAAATGATAGTGTGAGCCGCCTTCTTCTCTGCCCTTGTATTCATGATGAAAACTTTTGCTTTTACTTTTACTCCTCGCACACACACTTCACTTACGTTAGTCTTACCACGTCGAGTACTTTGGAGACGCGAGACTTGAGGATTTTGTTGTAGAGAGTAGAGTTTTTTGAATGGATGTGGAATTTTTGTGGATTGTTTGGTGATGTTGCTCATGTGGTTTATCGTCAAGAAGCTAGTGGAACTTTAGTGAGAAAAATATTAGACAAGCTTTTGTTTCCTCGTGTATACAAATGCAAGGAGAAGGAGATGGAGAGAGAGAGGACGACGACGAAGATGGAGAATAGAGAGGAAAAACTCATACATATATGTAAGATAAGAGTACAAGTTAACATGAAACTATCAAATTGCTGTCGGCTCTTTTCTCAAAACTACAGACTACAGACTACAGACTACATAGATACAAACACGTCCATGAAGTATATATGTACGGAGTCGAATAAAGTAACGATGGAGGGTATATTGCGTATATGTACGATCGTATGTAGATGAACATGATGAGAGTTGATGAATGTTGGACTCTGACGGTGACTCTGAGGTTGTGGCAAGATAACACTCGATTCTTCACTCTCTCTCTCTCACTATGTAAATGTAATATGTTTATTGATTAAAAAAAGGTGAGGGTCGAAGCAATGAGTTTGAAGTCAGTGAAACTGAAACAAAGTTGAGAGACTTTTGACTTGATCGTAATGACAATATGAGGATGACGGTGAAACTGGACGAAAGCTAAAAGCTTTCATCTCTCTGTTTTCTGTATTCCCTGTGATTTGCTTTCGAGTTTGGGCTTTGTTTCGTTGGTCAATTTGTTTTTGTATCGTATATTACTTTGAGGTTTTTTCCTCTGAGACTCGGCTTTAGGTCATTTCAGCATATAAAGTCTTTACTCTGCTATTATAATATATACAAAAGTATTGTAGGTACATCTTACTCTAAGGAAGAAAAAACAGGGAGATACAGAGAGTAGAGAGAGAGAGAGAGAGAGTTGCTGACAGTCGCGTTAATTAAGTTGCAATACAAGAGCAATCCATGCATGCTCAGACACTTGCATTAGTACATAGCTCAAAGCCCAAGCTTCAAGGTATTATCTGTCCGTCTTCTTTTCCTTACTCTTACTATTGCTATTACTATTGCTATTGCTCTTGCTATGGCTCTCATCATCAGTCCGTGTGCAAGTATGCATTATTACACCGTGTTCTTCCCAGATTTATCGTGGCCTTCATTACGGCCACATGTGATATGTACTTACAATGAAATTTCTGGGTCTTTTCGTCCTCGTATATGAGTACGAGCGTCGTTCATCTGTAAAATTCATTGAGCGTACACAGGACGATATTATCAAGTCCTTTGAGGAGTGAAACTATTAATGAAAGGCATGAAACTATCTGTAGCATCATTCCGTATTTCGTATATATGTAAACTCATGTATTTTCTTCATCATTCCCCGGTATTTTGTACTTCCTGCATTTAAAACGATTTGGTTGGAGCTTTAGTAGTGGTCGTGCTCATAGTTTTTTGGAGGCTACAAAACAAAAGTAGAACCCGAGCAACATGACTTGACTGCTTGCTTCTATGTACATATTAAATACGTACAGATACTCGGGGATCCTTCATGATGATAATGTGTTTGTGTGTGTTTTTGCTTGGTTTTCACAATGCAATTTGAATTTAGTATTTAGGACTAGTCAAGAGCAAAGTACAGAGAACAGAGAGCAGAGTAGGTACAAACAAGAGAGTTGCCAAAGAGAGGAAGGAAATTTGCCTCTGGTGATGTTCTCTCCGTGATTCATTAGTGAAGCTGAGATTGCAACTTGAGTCGAGTTTGTTTTGTTATTACCTACGTGATGATGAGTGGTAAATCACTGAATGCCTTGTTTCTCTCTTCCACTCTTCATTTCTCTCTCTCTCTCTCACTCTCTCTTTTTAATATTTATCCATTGAGCTGAGCTCCATGCTCCATGAATTAAACAACCTACGACTTGCTCCTTCTCCCTTCAGCTCGTTGTTTGTAATCATGCAAGAAATAATATCATTAACCAAGAGTTTTGGATTTTTCTCTTCCCCTCAAGTTTCAAATTACTTTTGAATTTTCAACAGAGTCCTGATGATGAATTCTCTCTCAACATCACTCTGCATTCTCTATCCTCTCTTCAGTACGTACATTTTCACTTCTCGATTATCCAGTGAATACCCACAAACACATTTACAATATCCAGTCCAGTATGAGAGAAGCATTAAATCCTCGTTATCACCTTACGCAACCGAATAATAATAATAATTATTATCATAAAACTATTCACATCCGTGAGGAAATGGGAATTTTGTCAACTTTTTTTATACTGAAGCTTTCCCAATGAATAGTTTAACATTTTACACACATCATCATCATCATTAGCATTATGATATGGAATTTGGAATTTGGAATTTTGCACAAAGGGATTCGTGCTACTCATTATTAATAATTAATAAATTCAAATCTCTGCATAAATACAGATTCAGACATTTCCCAGTCTCACACAAATTACATATTTCCCTTTTGAATCCTTTTAGAATGAGCTGGAAGAAGACGAAATCTTTCTCTTTCTCTTTCTCTCTCTCTCTCTCTCTCTCTCTCTTAAATTCATCATGTTATTGATGAGGAAGGGGATTTGAAATTTGCATGGGTTCATCTATATGAAGTGTGTAGTGAGTGGTATTGTGTAGGTTTACGAGTTGAACTATGTGTCGAGGTTGCACGTTAGTTTTTGGCTTCTAGCTCATGGATTTAGTAGATAAAAAGCTTATGGAAGCTCCTTGTACGGATTTGTAAAGCTATGCGTGTTTGGATATGTACGATATGACTTTTGTATTGACTGGGAGAGACTTGTCGAATCATAGAGAACCCAAATTGGAGTTTATTTTGTACATCAGCATTGACTATAGACGAAGTAGATACAGATAGTAGGTAACATATCTAGTAGCAGTATGAGTATCAAGTTAAGGCTGAGTTTTGACATTGAGTTTCCCCATGGAAATAACACACGAAGTTCTTATGTAGATATCTATCGTATGTGTATTGTGTATGTGTATGTGACGACGGAAGGAGTAGGGAAACTCCTTAGCTCATCCTCATCCTCCATCATGAAATCTAATGTGCGTGAGGGAAGGAGAAGAAGAGCGAAGAGCATCTTATTAGCGCTCCTTGTTTCGTAAAGTATACATTGCTATTTATTATCCATTGGAGTTGACTGGAGGGTTGTTAAAGGACATGGAGAGTCCAGGATCCAAGTGGATGGAGGAAGATTAGCTGTTAGCTGAGGATGAGGATGAAATCAATGAGCGTCGTAATAGAAAGTAAATTATCAAGACTTTCCGGAACTCTTCCATGGTTTCTTCTTCTTCTTCTTTTTCTTCTATATACATATCTGTATGTATCTTATATGATATGTATACTTTGAGTACACAGACACACACGGTGAAGAATTCTAGAGCAGTCTCGACTCTGTATCTATTCATTTGGAGATGCTCGTGTGGCCATTGGCCCCTGCCTTATGCTTTATATCAGTAGGGCAGCACGAGGAAACTTTTGGATCATTTTTCTGATTCTGATTCTGTTCAAAGAATATCAGTACTTTCATAGATGGTAAGTTCGCACTTCGTACATGTTCATACACACTACTACTCGAATTCTCTCAATCCTTTCCTCCTCCTCTCTCTCTCCCTCTCTATCTCTCTTGCTATCCAACTGGTAAGTTTACTTGATGCGAAAATGTGTCTAAGAGATCCGCATATAATCCTCTTGGAGGAGAGTGCAGAATGGGATTTTCTCGAGGATGGCGTACCTAATTCTTTTGCTGTGGAGAGAGACTTGGAATCTCCTTCCCTCTTCTTTCTACATCTTCCCATTTTCTATAGCTTCCCTCTCTCTCTCTCTCTTCCTTGTCTAGAGTCTCAAGTCTCAAGTCTTGAATCTCGATTTTCTCGTGTTCCTCACTCCTGACTTTTGGCCCTTCTCTCTGGATCTTTTGTACGTACGCATAAGGAAAGTCACATAGACTGTTGCCTTTTGGATTTTGTGCACTGAGCGATCTGTAGCTTGTCCTCCTCATCCATATCCGTATTCTTTTTGGTATGTACAGTTAAAAGTTGGGGACACAGTAACAAAAAATATTTGTACAGTAGACATTATGGCGAGAGGGGGGAGAATAGGAAAATAGGAAGACGTTGGGTACATGCGGAACTAAGAACCAAGAAGCAAGTCGTCAAGATCCCCGTCGAAAAAATAGTGGGGGATTCTCTGTTTATATACTTCAGCTGTGTACTGTGTATAGGGGAGAGAAAGAGCATGAGAGAGAGAGAGAGAGAGAGAGAGAGAGAGAGAGAGAGAGAGAGAGAAAGAGAATGAAAGAAAGGGGGAGAGACCATTTGAGATTCTGCGAGCAAAACTGAAATTGCGAATCAAGTCCGGAGAAAGCTAACTGAGAGCGGAAAGAGGTTTCTCTCCAGGAGGTTTTTCCGGTCGCAAACGTACGGGTGCACAAGAGTTTTTTTTTCCAAGAAGATGGGGAGACAGCGAGAGAGAAGAGCGTACTGAGAGAGAGAGAGAAAGAGAGAGATGGAAAATCCAACGTAGAAAAAATATAAAAATACTACAAGAAGAAGAAGAAATGCTTACTTCTTATTTGCTTCAACCAGCGTCGGAGTTGAAATAAATGTGGACGAAATATCTGTATGTAGTGAGCAGTCATAACGGGCAATGGACTTTCTACTGGTCTGACTTTTCGGAGTTTGGAGTACTTGGAGTAAAAATTCTAAGAATTCAAGGAGAAACCAAAATAGGGATAGTCGTGTGGGGGATTCTCTTTTGAATTCTAACGCGACATTTTCGTACAAGGAGAAGAGAAGGAGAAGCGGAATCGGAAAGTATAAACAGTCCAGAAAGTCACAGTAAACAGTAAAGCAAGGGGGGAATATTTTTTCAAGTCTTTTCTTTATTCCAAATCCAAATCCAAATCCAACTTCCAGTTCTGGATGACTGTGGACTACGACTACCATTTCTTTTTTGATAAACAGTCACATTACTTTGCAGCATTAAATTACATCATCACCATCGTCACTATTTCAGAGTTTGGAAAATATTATTTTGCTTCCATGGCACAACTTGACTTCATCTGAATTCTTCTGTGAAATCCCGATTTTTCGAGCCGCCAAACTAAAGAGAAGAAAAGTCCAGACATTAAACTGATAGTGAGACGATTTTTTTGTGGTCACTTATAAAAAATGATTACAAGCAATAAATGCAAATTCACAATCCGCAATGATTCATCTCTCAAACATTCATCACATTTGTCAGTTGAAGAAAAATGTATTGGTTTCAACGGGCTTGACAAACGCACACCAAAATGAATATCTGTACATACAAAAAAAAGTGGCAATGAGCTCGTCATTGTCTCGTTTTCCTTCGACTTCATTCCCTTCACAATCTTGACAACTCAATTCAATTTTCAATTGAGCGAGTGACCAGCATAAATAATTCCGAGCAGGTAGTAACTACAGTAAAACATCATATACAGATTCTCTCTGTTTCTCGGTCAAATAAATTCACAAAAGTCGTCTTCCATATTCACATGAGAAAAAAACGTCATTGCTGATTACCAAAGTGTTCATTTTACGGTTTTAACTAGGATCCACACAGTAATTTTGAACAAAGGTGACTACAAGCCACAAGGAAATAATGTATGTAGATGAGGACTGACAGGAGTACACAAGATATTAAAGTGGTTTTTCATGTTTTTTCTTCATTTCAATTCAACCTTTGGAATTTGAGTAAAGTACTGGAATTTTTCCTCTGAACCTTTACCTACTTGTTTCACAGTTTAAGTTTGAATTTGAGGTGGAAATTGAAATTGAAAAGATACTGACAGATTCTGCATATGTGTAATCAAGTTTTTTTTATAGGAATCCAATGGCCTTTGAAAAGTTGATGATTATGGTTTCGTTAATTCATTGAGGTTGAACTGAACCAACTAATGAAGGAAGGAAGATGCTACTCGTTATGTAAAGGCAAAATGTTGTATTTCCAGATTAAATTTGTTGACATTTTATATTGTCGTGGGTTACATTAATAATGTGAGGAAGGGAGGAAGAGAGAGAGGGAGAGAGAGCTGGAAAGAAATTCCTTGGACAGTTCTCAATGTTTGAATGCTGGTTGTTGCTACTTGGTTTTGGGTTGTTTTGGGTTTTTTCATGGTACAAAATATTTTTGGTATGCAAATGCGGATTTAGAATCACGTGTTTAAAAAATATACAGATTCACATATGTATCGTATTCCCAGATCCACAAATACACACACACAGAGAGACATGAGACACATTTCTTTTATATATATATATATCCCTTGTTGTCCTTGTTCGGGGTTCGGGGTTGTTGCTGTGATTGAGGTTGTTGAGACGTTGTTGGTGTTGATTCTTGAAGATGTTCAAGTTAATCCCAGCTGTTGTCGAAGTGGTGGTGTAAGACCGACTGTTGGTGGACGTGAGACAAATGAGCTTTCCTTACATGCTTGGACTCCTGTGGCGTCTGCCTCTTACATCTTACATCTTACCTTAGATTATCCTTCAACCCAACGACGCTCCAAGTCCAAGTCCAACTTCCACATCCAACAGATCCAAACTCAAAGACACACAGAGAGCAAGGGAGGGAGGAAGGGAGAGAGAGAGAGAGAGAGGCAAAAGGATATGGCGTAAAAGTGCATTCAGCAATTCATCTGCAATAGACTTTGAAAGACTTTGGCCATTACTTCTCCTTACTCTCAGTGTCTCAGTATTTGCTACTCACAGTCCAGAGACTTGAAGTCAACGTCATAGTGAGATCAAGAGCAAGAGCAAGAGAAAGAGAGAGAGAGGAAGAGCAAGTACATGCCATTTTCATGACGATATGATGGAGTATGAATTCAGAGAGTACGCCGACCTTATCATCTTCACTGATTCACTCCCTTGACTTTGATTTTCGTTTTCGTTTTCATTTTGACTTCCATCCATCTCCATCTCTTTCTCATCTCGTTTTGTTTATGAGTGAGTTACTTTACTACTCATCTGTATTTCCATATGATATCACAATTGTACAACTTTGTGTACAGGGTTGATATGGAAGAGGAAATGAATTGAGCAGAGGTAACTGGCAACAGGTTTCCTATTTGTTCAATCGCCATCATGAATTGAGAATTGAACTCTTTAAATTTAAAGTCAAATCCAATAAAACGTGATAGAGTCATAGACAAGTTGTAATATCTGCACTCTTCAAGTTGTTGTTCGGATGAGAGAATGAGAGAGAGAGATAGAGAGAGAGAAATGAGAAGGACGCAATCTGAAATGTGTGTATTGTTAGTTGTTATATGGTGGGCTCATAATGAGATTGAGAGTTCTCTCTCTCTCTCTCTCTCTCTCTCTCTTAATCTCTCATTTCTCTTTCTATCTCCTCGTCCTTTGACTGTTTGACTGTTCACTTTGGTCGTTGGTACTTGAGTACAGACGATAGAGTAATAGATGAAGGGTTTAGCTTTTGTTATGACAGCATGGGGGAAATTCTTCATAATGACGCTATCTCATTCTACAGAGAGACAGAGAACAAAACTTGGAGATTCACAGAGAGAGAAAGAGTCGGGGTAGACGAGGTTTCAGTTTGTTCTGTACAGCGCTTTTTGTTTGTTATCATGGAATGTCATAGCCAGAGTCATAATAATAAAGTCAAGTTTGAATACATGTAAATATAAATATAAATGTAGATACTTACTGATGTTTCCATTTCCATTTCATTGCAGTGATGAATGAATTCTTGTTGTAAAAAACAAGACGGAACCAGTCAAAGGTTGTCAAGGGTTTGAAGCACGTGTGCGTGTGCCTCCATCCCTTTTCATTTATTTCTGTCCCTGTCATGTGAAGAAAAATAAAGACTCAAGATTGTCAAACGGAAACTTCCGAGTTTCCCCCCCCCCCCTTACAGATAAGTATGGCCGATTTCTTAGAGTAACATCAATATTTGTGTTTGTTCAAAATGAAATGATAAAAAATGATGCCGAAAACTCGGAAACTCTGATGGTTGGGCTGGTTTGATTTGTCTTGTGGAATCAAATAATTTAGAGTACGTTTCAAAGAGAGAGAGAGAGCACGATTAAATATTAAATCACCACAGAATGGAAAGGAATTATGAGAATTTCTCTGACATTCCCAGTCTCCAGTGTGTGTGAGTACAAGAGTGAAATTCGTGTAGCGTATGAAATCCGGATTCTATATGAATTCATGTTGTTGTTGTTCATTACGATGAGTTCCAGATTTGCTACCTACAGAAAAGCAAGAGCAAGAGGAGAAAAGAGAGACAGGGAAAAAATCCGGTTGCTCAAAAAGAAAAAAAAAATGTTTCAGAGTTCAGACACTTAAGGGAGAGTGGAAAGCCTCTTGGAAACTCTAGCACTAGCACATTTATATGTATGTATATACAAATAGAATGTAAAATACAAGTAGAAGTATCTGTAAAAGTACAAATAGAACTCAAAGTACAAATATACACAGGCATACACTTAGATTTACATTGGATTTTGGCACGAGTGAGTAAACCGTAAACCGCTTCCTAATCGCTCTGATGTTTCTGCAATATATCAAAACTTCATTCGGGTGGAATGTTAAATGTGTTTTGTGAAAGTGGGGCTGGAATGAATTTGGATTTGAAATCGGACATACAATTTACGACAAGGACGACGACGTATCAAGACCAAGACCAGCCAACGAACCAACCACTACCCTTGTGGCTAAAATACTTTTCATAATTTAATGCAAACCCCTGGATTTCCCTCTCTCTCTCTCTCTCTCTCTCTCTTCCCCCTCTTTTCTTGGCTCTGTCTTCACAATTTCCCAACCCCAACTATCCAGATTCCCAGTATACAAGTCCACCAGTACTAGTGAAAAGAGGGGGAATGAGAGATTCAGTGTATTTTTGCACGTCGTGTGTACATGCGTGAGCATTTCATATACATCTAATATGTACATGTATGAAAGGCAAAGTATACCGAGACGTGAGAAAAGGGTAAAATGTGTGTGATATTTCATAGTTTATATTTTATATAAATATTTTTTTGTACATGTACGAACATGCGTATGCACGGAATTTTAAGAAGAGAAAAACGAAATACAGACAGAAGGGAAAGGAAATGAAGGGAAAAGCTTTAGGCTCACTTTTTTCTCTATACGAGAGCTGAACCTGTGTGGTGAATTCTGTAGATTGCAGATTGGAAATGAGCGTAGAGAAAATCCATGTGTAATGTCTTGCCGAGAATTTAGAGTACACTTGATAAGCTTAATGTGAGTAGGGATTGTGTGTAGCAGAACTCTCAATCGTCTTACCACACACACACATACACAAAACCGGGAGAAAATTCCAACTCAGACCTGAGTGAATCTTAAATGGTAGAAAATCCAGTCGAGGAAATCATTGGAAATCAATACAGTTACAGTTGCAAGTATTTTTTTTTTACCAAACTTTACCAAGTCTCATCCATTTTTTTCTTCTTTTTCAAAGATCTCGTTGCTTTTCCCAATTCTCCATCTCACCATTTAACAGTTCTCATACAAAGTCACCTTGTTTTCAGGGTTTCTGCACTCAACTGTCATGTGTAACTTTCTTCTTTTTTTTTGCATTTTCACCCAGCACTGAATTCGAGTGAGCCGTCAAAATGGCATTCCAGGTCGTAAAATGCTTAACTTCACTCACAAACACCGACAACTTTGTGTATGTCTTTATGAAATCTGTTGGCGGTTGAAACTTATAGTTGAAAAGTGGAAACTAGGGTAAAATAAATACGACAGATATGAGGATTTCCATTTAAAACTAAATTGATGGTCGGTTTCCCGTGTGGTCATGAACGTTTGATTTTCTAGTGAGTCCGGGAATTGAAATAAACTACACAGGGAACTGAAAATTACTGCACAAAGTTGCAAAAAAAAAAAAAAAACAAAGAACTTTCCCTGTCACGTTATTCTAAACATGCTCCACATCATTTTCATTTCGACCACTACCATAGTTTTAGTGTCTTCTCTTCGTCATGGTTGTGGGCAGCCGGAAAGGAGCAGGCTCCTTTTTGAGGTTGAGTTTTGAGTCTCTCACAGTCACAGTCACCAAGCAGCAGAGTGACTCGTTTAGAGAGAGGGTTCATCAGAGTGTCCAGCTTCTTCTTCTTTTTTCCCTTCCCCACACATATTTCTGTGTCTCCTCCTGTCTTCTATCTTTCCCTCTTTTCTCTCTATATATTTTTTCCCCGTGTGTCTCTACAATTCTACATGGAGGAGTTGTCAGACGACGCTTTGTCCATTATTGACATGGGCCTTGGGGACTCCATGTTTTATAGGCGAACTTGGTCGGCGCTCTCTATGTCCCTACAGACCAGATGTCGATTTGATGTGAGCACTCCAGGTCCACGGGTTATTTCCATCGAACGCCATTTTCAGAGCTTATGCTGATGGCATGGTGTGTGTGTGTGTGTAGCAGCTCTCATCTTCTTCCAAACCAGATTGAGATTGTACAGTGCACAACCATGCGTGAGGGCAGAGCTTCTCTGGTCCTTCATACATACCGTTCATATGTATACGTCCAACTCAAACTCTAGCTGTAAATGCACCTAGAAATGGGGACTGTGGGACGACGACGAGGACGACGACGATGAGGACATTGGCGAGATTTTGATTGTGGATTGTGAAAATGTTGAATGGAGGATGTGGAGAATGGTGAATCGGAAATATCTGTATCCGTATTTTCCTATGTGTATCCTGAATTTCCTGATATTACTTTGCGTAAATGCGTTTGCACGCTGCACTTTTCTCTTTCTCTCCCTCTCTCTCTGAAAATCACCCGACGAGCCTCCATGTAAAATCTGGTGACACTAAAAGAAAAAGGAAGGAAGGAAGGAATATCATCATCATCATTCCCTTTTATGTATGGCCAATGTGTTCAGGATGAAATAAAATGAAGATTGATTGGCAGACTCCGAGTCATTTCAGCATTTCGGCCGTTGGTTTGGTTTGGTTGAGCCGCTGATTTTTTCCCTCGTCCTCGTTCCCTTTTCTCTCTCTCTCTCTCTCACACACTCTTGTTCGAATATATTGGTGTGTGAGAGGGGCGAACGTGTCAAACTCAAATTCAAATAAAATACCGTCGTCACCATTGCCATTGCCATCGCCCAGGAACAAAATACAAAATACAATTCTATTGTACGGTAATCTGTAGTCGTTTTATATGGAATTGGTTACCGGGGGGGTTCTTTGTCAAGACTCAAGACGCAAAACGCTGGAACATGCAATGTAAATGCATGACATGTTTCAAATGTGACTACCTCAAATTCCAAACTTCAAAATTATGACTTGGAAGTTGAAAGGGAAATTATGAGGCAGAAAAAGTTTTCTCGCTGTACATAAATGGGAGGAAATATCTGTTATATGTACAGATAAATGTGAATGTGAATGCATGTAGGTATTTACATTTTATTTCATGATGATTGGAGAGGTTTTTTTTTTGGGGGGGGGAGAATAAAAAGTTGTTGTACATATTTTGGGAGTTGTTTTGGATTGGTTTTTTTTTCTTGATAATACCGGAATGAAGAGAAAGGGAAAAGTTGAAATAGAAATAGAAATCGAAATAAAAAAATTTCAAAATAATATATTGAGATTAAAAGTTTACTTTGGTCGTAATCCCCAATGCCCAAGCATATACATCTTCATATCACCTTTGTTATATTTTCAAGTTTAAAAGTGTGTGCGCATATGAGAAAGAGAGAGACAGAGAGAAAGAGTTGGGAAGTGAGGAAGCGAAGCTGTAGAGTAGTAGAACGTAGAATTGTAGAATTGTTGGATTCCACTGAATTTTGAATGAATTTCCACCATTTGAATTCGATCTTGTCCGTCGCCGTCGGTGTGTTCCCTTTGGATTAGATTGACTTTGAAATTTCCAGCTCACAGACAGTTTGCAGTTTGGGGAAATGAAACGGCTCAATAGGAGAAATTGCGAGCGAGTAGGAACTCGTAAAACTTGCGAACAACAGAGAATGGTACATCTTAGGCCTAATTTATTATTCATGATCGTGGTTTAGGTTTGGTCGAGGTATGTTTTTCGGGACTCTTCCTCTCTTTCTCATTCTCTCTCTCTCTCTCTCTCTCTTTTCCTTTCTCTATCCCTCTGCTCTTCTGCCTCTGTATTTTGTGGGTTCGTTCGTTTCCTTTTCGAAGTACATTCACCAGAGTTTTCTATAGTATTTGTATGAGAGTACTCCGAGTTCATAGAGGATTCCTTGATCATGTCATTTCACTAACCATGGTGAACAGTTTGCGAGGTTATGGTGCATCGTGTACATAGCGAAAAGAGGGGAGAGCCTACACACATACACACACACACACACGCGCACATACATATACATTAGTCCAGCTTCCGGATTTGAATTTACTGTTCGAGTTTTTGGCTTCAACTCGAGCTTTTCTTCTCTCTTTCTCTCTTTCTCTCTCTCTCTCGCTCTCCACACAAGTCCAAAGTCTATATTTGACAAAATATATAGCATTACAAATTACAACTCTTCTCCATCTCTCAACTCGACTTTATTTTACTGCTTTACCTTGGGCTTCACATTCACATGCGAGAGGAGTTACAAGTTGAGCACTTTACAACGACTAGTACACAGGGAAAAATCCCACTAACCACTATGGAAAATATATGTCCGGATTCGCCCATCACACGTAAACAAAATTATTGTAAAGTGCGCGTGGAAAAATAACACACCTTCAAATATCAAATATCAAACGGCATGCTTTCATGCAGCATTCATGTGAACTCACGATCAGAATTCCATTAGATTTTTGACTCAATGGATTTTGGCACAAGAATTTTCCTCCAGCCCATTTATTAACCAATCAAAATTGAGCATGCGAAATATCTATACAAATGGGATTTGTTCATAAAGGCTAAAGGTAAATTCAGGAATGAAAATTTCAAGTATGCCATCGTTTTATTACACTCAGATTTCCGTAATGCATTTTATATCTGTAATCTCGTTAAAAAAACATATGCGGGTGGGAGTTTTATTCATATGAATATCCGTAGAAATTCCTGGATTTGAAATTTGCAAGGAGTCAAAGAAGAAACCTCTCGCTCGGGACCATAAAAATTCGATTGGTAATGTTCGCAAAATATTTTTGGAGTTTGATCTCGTCTCCCTCTTGGATCGATCCATATATGGAATGGAATTCCATTTGGGATTTACCAATATATAAAAGCTGGTTTTATTGTGTGAGGTGACTTAATTGCAAAAAGATAATAGATTTTGGAAATAATAACAAACTTGTACTCATGTTGTCAAAGAGAATGCGAATGTCGGATGTTGGATTTTGTGAATGGGAAGCCAAAAAGGTATTTGGTATTTATAATTAATAATTCGTGGACATGGAGTGGAGACTGGCTGTGGTAAATTGCCAGGAATAAAAAAACGTCCATTCCCAGTACATATCATGTATGTACATAGACGAAGGTGAATCTCTGGAATGGAAGGAGATGGATGAAATTTGATGTTTGACCAGAAATATGTGAAGCAAGAGAGCAAGAAGGCGACTGGTTTTTTTGGTTTTTGGCATAGTGGAAATGAATTTGGTGTATCTGTAATGTATTGTGTGGGATGGGATGGGAAACCTTTGAGACTGTGAGAAAGGGAATGGTAAAAGGATAGATGAGTAGAAGTCAGAAGCCAGAAGTCAGAAACCAGAAACCAGACTCGGAACTCAGAACAACTCAGAGATGATGATAGTCAATAATAGAAAATGGGAATGATCTTTGGTGTAGGAAAGTCGGGCAGTTATTGAAGAAACTCGTAGTTGATGGAAGATACATTTCCTGAGCTACACCTATTACGATTATTATACGCTTACGTTACGTTTACGACACGGGCAAAAGAGTGAGCAAGAAAGCCAAGAGAGAACTTGTATAATACAGTTAGAGTTTAGAGTCAGAGCTCCGCATCCGATTCGTTCTATGGTAGACAAGAATTTTATGTACAGTTGTTGAGAGTATGCCGAACATTCCTATCACTATTATTATTATTCTCAACCCGGGCTCTGCTTCTGCCTCTGTTTTCGGTTTTCGGTTTTGGTTTTGGTTCTGGTTCAGCTTCTGTTTCTGGTTGGTGGATAGTGGATACTGAGTTGCTGGTGTGGTGGTGTATGCAGTGGCCATTACGTCAAGGGAAGATATGATATTACTAGTATACTGAATATCATTGTATACCTTTAAACACTACTTGTTGGCTTTGACTTTTGTGCGAGTGAGGCAAAAAAGAAAGAAAGATGAGGATGGCTGGAACTCCGGAACGGGATGGGGAATGAGAGAACTGAGAAGTAATAATCTATCCAAAATTGATTCTCGACTTGGATAAATTTATCATTTCAGTCCTGGTCATTTATAACGACCATCTCTCTCTCTCTCTCTCTCTCGATTGTCTATATCGTTCTTCAGTTCTTTACCCTTTGTATTCGTCTATGTCGATGCCGACTATCATGACTTTGACTCCTAGACGAGTGACTACCGGCCAACCATCCTTACATAAATATATGAGCTATCGGTACACGTGCTATTTCACTATCTGTATATCCTATACCAAACCATGATCAGTAATTGTATACGATATTGTAAACTATATAACTGAAGAGGGAAGAGTAAAACTGAAATGCAAGCAAACTCTGTGCGCGTCAGTCTTTTCTACAGATATCTCTGTCGGTTTATACGGTACATAGTTTATATATGTGTAGATACTTTATACTGTTGTATAGTTGTACTACAGGGAAATTGACTTTTCTTTTGGATTTTTGCACTTCTTTCTTTCTTTCGTTCTTTCCATATGTATGGATTTCTTTTATTTTCTTGTGATTCCCGAGTCCGGGATCCTTCAAGGATCATCCTTGTAGTTGTTGTACCTAGTACATTATACATTGGACTCTAATGGTTTTCATCTGAATAAGTATACGGAGGAAGAATCTGGGCATACATATGGGATATTAAGAGAGTCTCTAGTGCAACTGTAAGGAGAAGTCAACTCGTGTAGCTTTAGATTTAGGATAAATAGATATCCATCTGATCATCGTCTACCACAACCAGAATCAGAACCAAAGCCAGCATCTTATTTTTTTCCTTGGCTCTGGATCTCATCTTTGGTACTCCAGTCTTCTCCAGCTACGGCTACGGCTTCGTATTCGTTTTTGTTTTCGTCTTCATCTTGGTCTTCTTGCCATGGAATCTTTCTGATATAACTTGCGTTCAGCTCCAGTCAGAACTGGTGGTGTTGCTGGGTGATGCTCCTCTCTCTCTCTCTCTGTGTCTGTCTTTCTCGTTCCTGCCTGTTGTAAGTTGTAAGGCAGATGAGGATTGGGGTAGTATGGACAGCTCGGGTCCATTGACCATCGTCGTATGTCTTATGTGTACAGTTTTTGTGTATGAACAAAATGTTGATCCCTGGATTCAGGATCTGTAGATCGAGTCAGATTTTCAGATTTTTCTCCCCCCTCTTTCTCTCTCTCTCTCTCCTCTCTTTCTTCCTCTCCCTCTCTTTTTATGTATCGTATGCATCACATGTGTAGGTAGTGGGTATATGTTCATGTTCATATATGCAGAGGATATAATAAGAAGCATATATATTACAATATAGGACGATACGACTAGCCTTTCATTCATTCGTTATTCGTTCGCATCATCTGATTTCTCTTGCGAGACTGGGCATTATTTTGAGATTTGCTACTATCATAAGATCATTCAAGTGCGATATTGCCAATGGTGGTGTTGGTAGCTGAACAATAATTTGATTTTTTTTTCTCTCTCTCTCTCTCTCTCTCCAGATGCTTGAGCCTTTTGGATCCAGCCCATTGCCCTTGTACAATTCATTTTCCGGTCATTTTTTCCATTCTCCATCCTCCTCCTCCTCCTCCTTCGCCTCTCCTCTCCGTCTCCGTCTCATAACGAATTCGGGATTATTTCAACTTGGACACGATTACGATCTGGACATCCGACACGGGTAAGCCCAGGAAAAAATTGTTTTTTTTTCTGTTTCTTCACTCACTCCCTCACACTCGACATCATTGTTATTCTTGTCATATTGACAAATTTCCCTTATTCATTCTTTTTTTCATATCATAATTCATCTCATAGTTTTGGTATTCACTCAGTACCAGAACACAAATGGTGATGGCAGGATGGGAAAATTTCATTTGAAAATCCACTCAATTAGGTACAAAATTTCATAAATTATCCATAATAAGATATACCATTGCATTCATATGCAGAAGCTTTATAATTGAATTCTATGCAAATGCAACATGGACTTTGGACAAATCCTCACCTGCGTACTTTTTTTGTACTGTGCACATTAAAAATCCTGTATGAAAATTGAAATTCAAATTGAATTTCAAATTCCAAATGGGAGTGTGTAAACTTGCAATAATAATAATTGTATACGATATGAAATATGAATTTTGTTTTGTGTAGGCATTTGAATATTAAAGAAAATGGGAGGGAGAATAAAATATTGCATATTTAAATATATATATATTTATTTGGAAGGTGTGAAGAAATGCAAGTTGGTGAAGACACACACAATGAGAGGACAAGGCCTTTAAAATCCTTGAATGGATTCCCAGTGTGTTGTTGTGTATACAAATAAGAGACTGGAATTGTGACTAGGGAAATCGTAAAATGGTCAAAGAGCTTCACAGCAAATCATAAACTAGTATAAGACCAAGTACAAATCCAACTATCACTTTCCCAACACGCACACTTGGCGAGATGACAAACAAACAAACAAACACACACACACACACACAATGAAATAATAAAGGGAATTCTCTGTGGACTGAGGACTGGAATCCACATGGGTTGATGTTGATGTTCATGTTCATTCGGCTTTAATAATATTGACGGTGAGAGTTCATTCATGTAGACAGAAATTCAAATTCAAATTCTCACATCACATGATGAGCATCTTTTGATTTTGGTTTTGTGGTTGTGACTTTCATTGGAGAGTATATGGAGATGAAATAATGAGGAAGCATGTGAGCATGAATACTCAAAAACCTCGTTTCAAGTCAAGTCCAAGTCAAACGTATGAGAATGAACGACACAGAAAAAACTGGCTTATTGGATTCTTTATGTATAGTCCAAAACATGCCAGCTGACTTAACTTGAACTTTTCAGGCTGGAAGGATTTTTGCAGAGGAAGAAGAAGCCAAAGAAGCAGTAGAAGAGGATGATGATGGAGAACAAAAGCCGAACCCAGTCATATTTTTCGCTCAGTTTTTTCTCCTTCGTCTTATTCACATAACAATTGATCTTGACTATTTTATTTTCCTTTGTTTCTCTCTCTCTCTCTCTCGTTTTCTCGTTGCTGGATGAATTTATTCTTTATGTTGAGACTGGGGAGAGTAATGTTCAAGTTAAGAGGGAGCTAACAAAGAAGTGTAAAAAAAAATGAAAATGAACCAATGAGCCATGATGTATTATTGACACATCATGGAATGTTCACGGACAGAAAAGACTGTAACGAATGAACAGCTTCCAACTTGCAATCTCCAATCTCCATCTTCTTCGTTTTCATTTTATTCTCATGATAAGTGATGAGCTTTGAATTTTTATTAGAAATCCGTCTTGTGCATAAATTGAAATTATTTATCATATTTGTTCTCAATGGAGACGGCGTTTTTTTTTCACTAGCTTCTTCACGAGTGTGACTCCTCGAGGTCGAGACAGACTCATGAATCTTTCTTTCTTTTGAATCAGAGTTTTCACGCACCATTTGAGCTGGAAGCTTCAAGCATGGTCTATGACTATGACTTTATGGGTTATAGCTCAAACGGATGTGAATGTGACAAAGTTATTTTTTTTCCTGGCTCGTGTTGTTGCTGACAGCTTGACGCATTGTTTTGGCCTCCAATTGCTCAATTTTTTTTTCTCTCTCTCTCTCTCTCTCCCGCGCATTAGCACGTACTTGGTAATCTCTTAAATCTGTCTATTCGATTGTCGTGCTGTACAGATATCCAGTGCCAGTCACCAATTCTCATTGCTGTACAAGTCCTAAGTGAGAGATTGAGGAAAAAATGTAAGTACATACTTGAAATCTCGGAATTTATTATAGGTACTTTATGCAAAAAAATTCAAATTACACAAGGCTTGAATTCAATTTTGAATTCAATGCGAAAGAAAAGAAAACAATGACTTTACCTAAATACTCAATATGGCGCTTACGTAATGTAATGTAATGTGTGAAAAGGGAAAATAAAGAAACGTCGTTGAGGATTTCCAGCGACGGCGACAGGCTCTAGTCCATACACATTAATAATGAAAAAAAACTCAAATTTCCAAGTTCCGAGAGAGCATCCCAAAATTCCTCTCTTTAAGTTTTGAGATGATGAAAACCTGCTTTGGTAATGGGGAAATGAATATTTTTTGTGTGCATATAAATATATATATGAAACTTCATATATATCGTACAACAAGAAAGAAAGAAAAAAAACCAACTGGAACTCGAGCTCAAGCTTGATTATTTTGTCGTCCAACGTAAGTCTACGCCTGAGCTTTTCCCCTTATTAACATCAGCAACAATTTCACCCGCGTCTTTCCATCTCCATCTCCAAAAGATGCTTCTAGCTCCAGTTGTTGTTTTCTTTAAGGTTTACAAAATTCATGATTCATGTGCATTTTTCTCGCTTCTCGCTCTCGCTCTTATTATTATTATCTCTCTCTTTCTCCCTTTCTCTCCGTCTTTCTCCACATCTTTTTTCTCAAACTAAAATTCGGCTTCGACTTCGACTTTCACAAGTTTCCACTTTACTCTTCAACTCCCTCTCACTCTCTCTTTCTCTCTCTTTCTCTCGGCTTTAGATCTTTATAAAGTAATGGTAGAGCGTCCGGGTTTTTTCTCTCTTCCCTCTCTCACTCTCATCTTGCTCAAATTTACATTTACATTTGCCTCTCCCTATTCATTCTTCTTCATCTTTCTGATCTTTTGCTGACAAAGTGATGAAGTTATCTGGTCCGCATATGTATATTTGTACAGCTCCTTAAAATTATGCAATGGCATTGTCGAAAGTCAGTCAACTATTTCACCTTAAGCTTCGCTTCCCCAGTCACCATCACACTCACCACAAAAGTCGACTCTATATCAGCTCGAGCTTTTGTCTCTGCTACGAGTTTCATATCATCGTTCGTCACCACTCCTCACGCCTCTCTTTCTACTTGTACTCTTGTACTTTTACTTTTATTGCTATAGCACTGGTGTTGTCGTCGAGTAAAAGACAGAGAAAGGGAGAGAGTGAGTGAGAGAGAGAGAGTTTGTACATAGTTGACTGAGTCCGTTGAAAGAGGAGAGAAATGAAGAATGAAGAGTGGCTCTTAGGTTTCTATATAATTTGCACTCTCCGAGTGTTCGCTAATTGTGTTCCAGTAAACCAACCATACCCGTTCAAAAATAAAGTCTCGGAAACGATCGGAATGCGTACTTGATCGGAACATTTCCAGAAAAACGATCGCA
>JAIUND010002211.1:0-24712 GCA_034699125.1 Gisinianus flammeolus | reverse complement strand
CATCATAAAAAGTGAAAAGAAAGAAAGGGGCTCTGATTGGCCGCCGGCAGAGTCGGGAGGCGTGGCCAAGTCAAAAACAAATTTGCTGACTGCCAAAATTTTTTAAAAAGCAAATTTGCTGAGGTCAAAAAATTTCAAAATTTTGAAAAGTGACCAAAGAGTTATGTCAAAAAAAATCAAAAAAAAAAAAATGTCCGCATCAAAAATGTTTCAAAATTTCAAAAAAAATTCGCAAATTTGATGCCCATGTCTCATAATGTTAAAAAAATTTGCAAACATTTTTGCTTCTCGGCATCATTTATGATTGCCACAATTTGCCACATTTTCCTGCTTAACATGCCACAATGTGGCAAACTGTTTTGACAGGTATGGTTCAATTTCAATCAATGTTCAATCAGTTTGAGATGAAGTCATGAAATGATTAAGCAAAGGATTAAATAATCAAAATCAAGAATCAAGACGTTTTGGATCACGTACTTTCCGGCGGCTCACACTCGAGAGCTTGACAGGAGAGAAAACAGGTGATGAAAGCAGAAGCAACCGTGAGAATCAGCAGTGGAAGTCGTCCAGACTCTTTAAATTAAATTAAATCCCACCTTAAATTTTCATATGGAATGATGAACAACTGAAAACTGTACAAAAGGAATTGCTCACGGAAATGTAATATGAGATATATTTTTAAAAACAAATAGGTTTTCCTTACGCATTTTAGAGCGTGAAACTAACGACTTGCAAAACGTATTAAAAAAATTGTAGATACGGAATATGAATATGAATTAGATATATTAGAAAGAGAAGACGGATTAGTCTTTTAATTGACTACTTTGCTCGCTCGCGTAATGAAGAGCCGACCGACAATTAACAATAATCAAATTAGAATGAAGAATGAAGAGCTTCATCTGTTTTCCTTTCCTCCATGTCTGTTTGTTTTTTCATATATTTCCTTGACGTAATAAATTAGAATCCGTAATACAAATACAAGCCGGAGTAAAGTTAAGGCAATTTCATCCGTTTCTACTTTCTGTTAGATGTGTAATCGTAATCCCTATGCCTACCTTATGAAGGTGCCAGTGGCTGGGCTCTGCGCTGCTCTGCTGTGACAGGTAATCTTATGAAAAAAAGGAATGTTTTCTTATCTGTCGTGGCTGACTTGATTTATAGTGGATTTGTAATGCCACAATCTCTCTGATTCTGACTCTGACTGTCCTCGTGTCCTCATTCATTAGCAATCAATCTCCTCACTCGTGTATGTATCTCTCTCCGTCGTCCCTGTCTAAATATTTGCACAGTCGACACACTCAACTCAACTGCACAATATTTCCACTCTCAGCAATCTATTCATCTACGATATGTATCATGTAAATTTGAGTGATTGCCAATGACTCGTGTCAAGTGAGATGAAAACACAAAACCCAATCGTTTAGTTTGACTATGCAAATTGATGAGAAACGGAACTTTATGTATGTTTATACAATACATTGCATCATATGTAAATGACGTATAAAACTTAATAGAAATAATCAAATCAAATAATAGAATTGACGGACTGATTGATGCTGGTTTTGCCAGTTTATTATGGAATTTATCATAAATGATTTTACGGGATTTATTACGAAAAATTTGTTTGACTAGTGTAGTGTACATTTTGGGGATTTGGTATTTGGTATTTGGTTAGTAAACATTTAGTCGGTTGGTGACGTGAGTGATGGATTCGTTAGCAATATTGACAATTGACAATTGGTAATCAAGTCAAGGGACATCCGGGGACGGTCCCAGGGAAATTGCAACCGTTGATTGCCGGATCGAAAATGGTTCCGGGTCCGCATTGAAAAGATTCAATGTGCCAGTCCAAGCCGTTCCAGTCACATCGGTAGAATTTCATGCAGGACGCGTCCGTCGGGTCTCGATTGAAGCCATCGTGAGCACAAACACCTTCAGGTGGTGGTGGCTTCTCCGTCGACGTCGTCGTCGTCGTCGTCGTCGTCGTCGTCTACACAAAACAACAGACAGTGCCAAATGAAACCGTTTACATTTTGAAGAGCAAATATTGACACATACATTTCAATTTCAATTTCTCCTCCAGGAAAAGGAATGCCGACTGTAAATATTGTCAGAGTTATATATATCTTCAGGATTTGAAGCTTTTCCCCGTACGTGCTTTCTCGGAGGACAGAATGGAAAGGACGGAAAACGTCGTCCTTTTCCTTTCTCCGAGGGAGTCTTCAAAAATCAAAAATCTCACGTCTTCAATGGAAAAAGGACTCAAAAACTAAGTGATGAGGAGCTTTTTCATTGTCTTTGTGTCGGATTTGTATCAGGGAACGTTTTGGACTAGAGACAATGACAATGACAATGACAGTGACAATGATGGATCACTTGGCCCAAATCCTGTCTGGTTCTGGTTCTGGACGTGTCAAGAACCAATAACAAGGTATTTTGTGTATGGAAACTTACGGTTTTGGTGGTGGTGGCCGTATTGTTGGGGTCTTCAGTGGTGGTGGTGGTGGTGGTGGTGGGGGGTCGGGTGGGAGGGACAATGTCCCCATTCAATGTCCTATAGATGGTTTTAATTAGTGGAAATTTCTCTCCACCACAAATCCCCAAAAAGTCATCCGTTTCAATACTCCATACCATGCCACCTGGAAAAGAAAAATTTCCCCGGATCATATAGTTAAAGTTGGAGACCCTCAAAGGAATTTGTATAATTTTCCATGGTGTGACCTTTATATATGTTTTGAATACAGTAAAAGAAAAAAAAGTACTTACCGCCTAATCCCATCTCCCGAGCATATGCAGCCTGTCCATAGATTAAAAACAAAAAAAACCCCAAAGAATTAATTAATAATTAATCCCCTCAAAGTCTTTTTCCCTTTTCCCCTTTTCCTTTTTCCTTTTTCCTAATTCCCAATTCGGACTTTCTCTCAAAAGTCTTCTTCTTCTTCTTCTTTCCGCACTTTCAACTTTCATTAGACTTTCCCTTAAAATAAGCTCTATCTCACTCTTTCTCATCTCTAAAATTCCTATTGATGCGAACTCCAACTCTGAATTTCACGCTGTGTGGAATGTGGATTTCCCAGCGCAGTTGAAAGTTGAACGACTGTTGAATGGATGAATCCAGCTAATTAATACGGAGGAGTAGAAATTGTATAAAGAGGATGAATTGAAAGTCAAGGATGGTTTTTTAAGGGGGCTTTCAATAAAGGGAATCAATCAATCAAGCTGAGTAACTTTGAAAAGAAAAGGATATTTTTAGGGGGGAAGCTGGTGCTGGTGCTGGTACTGGTGCTGGTGCTGGTACTGGTACTTTAGCTATTAAGAATGTCCTTTCATGGATGCAATTCCTTGATAAAGGCGTCTGCTGTTGATCAATAAGCTGAGCAGGTAGGGGAAAAGAGGAGAAAGGAAATGATAGGACGAAAGAAGGGAGAAAGGAGAAAGGAGAAAGGAAAGCTGAGTAAATCCAGAATCATGAAGGAAGATCACGGTGAATTGTGGATGAGGAAACGCTGCTCTTTCCTTTTTGTTTTCCCTTCACTTTCTCCTGGGAATTCATCCGTTGGGTTGGAGAAACGGAGAAAGTGAAAGGAAAAGGGGGAAATACGCGACAACGAACATGAACATCACATCAAACAAAGGAAACAAACACATAATGGAGCCATCAGGATATTCAATACACAACTCCTCTCTATTACAAAAATCTATGGATGTGCTCTCTGCTCTGCTATATTGGATTTTACCATGATGAATTTCTTGTGGATTTCCTATATATATTTCTATTTCTATTTGTATTGAAATTGAAATTTTTCCTTACCTTGGCTTGAATACTTTCCACACTTTCATAGCCGATCCAATTTCGTTCACGGACGGCAAATGGAGCTGCCAAACTGTCGTCATTCGTCACTGTCCATTGCTCTGCTCCCAAACGCTCACAAATCTACAGCAAATGGACAAATTAGACCGATGAATAAATTGATAAATGAACAACACTCCATTAAAAAATCACAATTCGATTCTCATCAATCAATCCTGCACTGAAGTACACTGACTGTTTCGATTTTCAATTGCGAATCACGAATTTCGAATTTTGAATTGAAAATCTCTTGAGACGATTAACGGGAAGGATTTTTTTTAATTAGAAAGGAAACGATGAGACAATGACGGCATTTGAATTCTCTACGGGGAATTCCCAATTAGCACTTAGGAATTGTCAACTATCAATTGTCAGTTGTGAACTGTGACGACTCATTTATACTTTGCTCATTCTTCTAATTTCATCCCCTTCCGTTTTTCACACGAGGCTTCAAATTTATATATCCAAGCGGGATTCCGGCAATGATAAATAATGAATGCATAAATTGGAAGAATAATAAAGAACTTTTTTTTATCATTTCCCTTTCCGTTACTTTCTTAATTTGCTAGATTGGATTCTTTCGGCATCTTCAACATTTTGTTCTTGTTTTGAGATCCGTAATTCGTAATTCGTAATTCGTAATTCGTAATTCGTAATTCGCATGGCAGACAGAGCTCATCATCTCAGTATTTCCCAAGAGTTTTTCTCCCACTGGACCAGAAGGAAAAAAACCCGACCAGAATCTCATAATGCTTTCTCTCCATTCTTTACCGCATTTCTCCACACGGAGAAATTCGGAGAAGTCATTCTTTTTTACTAAAGGGAAAGCCTGGTTTTCCCCCTTTGTTTTCTTTGGGTGTAATTTGTGGGATTGTTTTGTTTAATAATGTACCTCATTGTAGCCCCACATTCCAGGTTCTCGAGTGAATGGACCCGCTAAATGATAATTCAAAATAATTATATTGAGGCATACTGTTACACTTGACGCTGACGCACATTTAAATTCAGAATATTTTGGTATTAATGTGTAAAATAGAAGACTTTTCCTCTATCAGATCACCTGGTTTTTTTTGTTTCAAAATAAAAACTTTACTCCTCTACTCAAATTCTCAAATAATACATGGAATAATCTTTCCCTCAAATAAAACTAGTTCCCAATTAAAATTAAGTTTCCCCTGTGTGGGCGCTACTCATTTCTTAATGAAATTACATGAACGCTTCATTTTTGACATAGTGTATAACTATTTTGACAATGAGTAGCGCCCAACAAGTTTATTTAACGTTATGTAAGTGGGAAGTGAAAGGGAAAAGTATACAACTTTGAACTGCTGTAGGAAGTATTATTGTTAATTATTGAGAAAAATCGTTACCTGTGATAGGTAAATTAGCTGGGGCATAAAGACCATTGTCATTGGCATCGTTGAGAGTGAAACCTCGACCGTAAGAAGCCATCCCCAATATCAACTTCTCAAATGGGGCTCCTTGAGAATTCCAAAAACGAATTGCATGGTCCTATAAATGAATTAATCAAACAAAACCCAAAACAATTAAGTACTAACAATTAACAACTTTGAACAATCAAACATTAACAATGAACAATTAGGAGCATTAAGATTAAGGGAAAATTTGGACGGGTTGGAGTTGCTTACGACGTTGAGGACGGTGTTGTTGTACTCTGCATCTCGAGGATGTTCATAAAGAGCCGTGTGATGATGAGTATACGGATGACCCTCAAATGCTCCGTGCAAATCATATGCCATCACGTTGATGAAATCCAAATTCCTATCCGTCATAGGAAAAACAATAACAACAACATCAACAACAATCAGTCATTACAACATGGAGGAAATCTATCCGCATTCGAGAGAAAACTTTTCCACACATTTTCCATTCAATCGCCTCCAGTCAAAAAATGGATTCGTTCGTGTGCAAAAGTGCTGAATTTTAATTGTAATCAAAGCTGTCACTTTGTTTGTTTTTTGTTACTTTACATAATTCATGATTTTATAATGATTGGCAACAACAAGGGTTGAGAATTCTCAAGTGAAATGAAATGAAGGGATTAGAGATAATAGTAAATAGATAAAAGAGCGTCAAAAGTCAAAAGTGTGGAGATAAGTCTCAGTTGGAATTGGAATTTGGAGTGAAAGTTGGAGATTTTCATTGTGCGATAGTTGGATAGTTTGTTCAAAATTTTGTATGCAATGTAATGTAATGTATGTATGACGTTGATATAGGGGATTTAATTTTAATGGTGGGTTTACTTGGCCATGACGGGAACATTGTAGGCTTCTCGAATCGTTGGTTCCCCTGCGGAGACGGCAGCAGTCAATAAAAATCCATATTTGTCAAATTCCGCTCGCAACTCGGTCGTCAACAGATCAAAGTTGCCCTAATGGAAATCCATCACAACAACAACAACAATAAAAATAACAATAACAATAACAATCATTACATAACGTTAATAAGCACAGGGAAGGATTCGAAGGTAAAAATCCGTTTGATTGTCATTTTCATTTTCCTTTGCTTTTGGATTCGGAAGTCGTAGTTGTTTGGGATCTGGAATTTGGAATGAAATGACGAATTTGCCAATGTCATTCACTAGGTCACGTCGTCCACATTCGACATGTCAACATTTTTTTTTTCTCATTTTCATCAATTCAATTCAATCCTTTGTAAGATATAAGAGGGAAATCTTGGAGCCAAAAGGAGGAGGAATTTGTCACCCACAGAAGGATTCTACAATACTCCCATGTAGCTTCGTCATCCTCAGGGCAAATGAAGACTTTTTTTGTGTAAGGGAAGGGAATGATACACAGGAAATGTACCGCTTCAAAATGGATGAGACAAAATGTGTCTGCAAGAATGGGAGAAGAAACGGATAAATTTGAATTTCGTAAATGTAAAGTGAAGAGGATTTCCTCAGCTCTCTCTCTCTTTCTCTCATTTCTCCTCCTTTGAAGTTTCATGTAATGGTAATACCAAAACGAAATAATAAAGGCAAGTGCGGGAGAGTGAGAGAGAAAGCACGAGTACGAGTATTCTTGGAGTATCTGCATTTCCCAGTTTCCCAATTTGGGGCAGATGAGGAAAAATATCAAAAGACTCCTTCTCCTTGCAAAATTCTTCTTTTCCGTTTCATTTTCATTTTCATTTCCCTTGGAATATCATTAATTTGAAATTCTCGCTCTCTCGCTCTGATTCCTCCAGTAGTTTCTCTTTCTCTCTCCCTCTCTCTCTCTTTTTCTTATTGCTGTGTAAAATTAAAAAATTAAGGATGTTTCTGTGGGGTTTTTTTTTTTCATTTTCTTGTACCTTATCTTCAGGTTTGCCTCCACGATGAGCTGGATATTCCCAGTCCAAATCCAAACCATCAAAGTTTTCACTCTGGAGGAATGGAATGACCGAGTCGATGAATGTTCGACGATTCCCAGCCGACGCTGCCATCTGCACATATGTCAAAATAATAATTATCAAATATTGTTGAGAGAAAAAAACTGTAATTATCTTAAATCAACTTCACCAAACAAATGCGGCATTGAACTGTCAGTGTACAAATGATCGTTTGGGTTTCGGGTATTCGGGTATTCGTATATTCGTATATTGTTTGTTTACGTTGGAGTATTTCTCAGAGCCTTCATTCCATCCACCGATGGCGACCATCGCTTTCAGAGCTGGATTTTGACTTTTGAGCCCTGTGAATCGCTTCATTGCTCCTATGTTCACAAAAAAAAAATGAATATTACATTACATGTTGAATATACTCAAATATATTAAAGAAACCTAAAAAAACAAATGAGGATTTTAATCTCTATGTCTGTCGCTCCGAGCGACTTCCTCCCTCACGCCCAATGAAAATGCTCTCCGATTTCTTCGTATGAATAATTGAGACGAAGAAAATGAAAATGAAAATGAAAAGTCACCTACATTTTCATTATTTTCAGGACAATATCAAAAATCGGGAAGGAAATGATGGAATTGACAGTCAGTTTTGACGTCGTCATATTGTCAATCAATATTCGAGTATCCAAATATCCAAATCCAAATCAAAGACTTTTATGTTGGGTTGGGAAATGACGAGGAGTCGTCGACCTCAAGCAGAAGAATCTGACTCGGATTTGGACGACGGATTCTCCGGAAAAGGAAAGGACGGATGAGAATCCCCAAAATATCAATATCAATCTCCATTCCCTGTTTGTCTGTCTGTGTATCTATCAAGAATCCGATCCATCTTCATTCGTATGAATTTACATTTACTCTCATTTCAACATCTCGTCAAATCCAAATAAACTGTATGGAAATAGACGTCTCTTTCTCTCTCTCTCTCTTCCCTTCATTTCAATAAAACATGTGTGCAATCAGTCAAAAACGTCCTCTTCCCTTGAATTTGAATTTGATCACTCTCTATTTTCGTTTAATTTGTACGTGACGTTTCCCCTAAAACGTTACTTACACTTTATTTTAGTTTTTGCTTACCAAACTCGATTCGACTCTTCTCCGCTTCAGTTTTTAGAGTTCTCATTCAAATGAAAAACAAAAGGGAAATCATAGCCTTGAATTTTCATTCGGCTGACTGATCTCTGTCTCTTTCTCTTTCTCTCTCTTTCTATTTCCGTTTGTATCTCTAGCCCTCAGGCAAATTTGCAAGGAAATGTGAGGGGTGGGATGGGGGGTGGGGAGGCTGAAATGGGCCGAGGAAAAAATGAAGATGAAGATGAAGAAATTTGTCCTTGAGGCTAATTTTGCCTTTGAGTCCTTTTACTTGGATTAGCTCGCTCTCTTTTCTCTTTTCTGCAGGACAAATCCTCATAATCTAAATTGACAACGAGAACAAATGACGAGTGGAGCACGTGAAAAGATATATGACGTTGGGAGCATCAACACTTTGAACACCACGTAATTAAAAAATAGTTGTGATCTCAACCGGAAACGAGGAAAGGAGAGAAATATGAGAGAAAATAACGGATTTGGATGTTGGAATGCTTTCTTTTCCGCCTTTTGGTTTAATCATAGCTTTTCCACACTAGAAATGCAAGTGCACGAAAATTCCTTTGAAACGCACATCAGTTGAAGATTCTGTTTTTAATTAAAGTTAAACGGAAGAGCAAATGGCGAAGGGTATGATAAAGAGTGAATTTTCATTTTCAGTGTATCTATCTGTATATAGAAATTGATGGAGTTTTGATTGTGTTTTTGTGTTTGTATTTGTATTTACCTTTCCCCCAGTTTTCCTCCAGGTCATTGTACGAGTCGAGGACGGTGAGTCGATTGTCCGCACCGAGTCCAACGAATCCGAAAATGATGTGAGTGCAGATGAAGGGATCAATATTCTCCACGTCAAACTTCCCATTGCCTGGACGGTACACGGCCCAACTCCCAAAGTAACACACGACTTTCTTTCCTTCCGCTATACTCCCAACAACCCCACCAACAGCAACAACAGCAACAACAACAAACAACAACAAATAGAAAAATAAGATAAGAATTGTATTAAAAATGTGATCATGACAATCATTCAAGGAGTTCAACTTTTGTTCATTGTTCATTGTTCAAATCATCATTCAAATTCACAATTCCACTGGAAAGTGGAAAGTGGAAAGTGGAAAGTGGAACAACTTTCCATCAACATTTCCCTCTTTCACACATTTCCTTTCCCTCTGTGCAGAGTCAATTTGGAATTTCGGAATTTCCTACTCAAAATTTCCACGATCATTACCAAACAAAATTCTTATTCCTCTTCTTTTTTTTTCTTTTTTTTTTTGTCGACTCGAACAAATTCAGATGGAATATTTCCTTGTCGTTCGTTCTATAGATTGGGAATTTGGGCTTGTATAAGTTGGATGATTGGATGATTGGATGTGGATGTGTTTGGATGTGTGTGTGTGGATTTACCTTGAGTTCCGGTGGGTACAGCGGAGACGTGAGCGATGAGGAGAGCTGCCAACGAGGCAACCGCAAAAATCCCTTTCATTTTTTAATCAAAAACTTTTTTCTTACACGTGTTTTTTTTAACTCAATAAAAGAAATGAAAAGAGGCACACAAAAAAAAAGCTGTAGTTTGTATAAAAATATGGGGAACAAGAGAGAGAGAGAAAAGTGAGAGGAGGATCGAGAGTTTTATACTTTTTATGTATTTGAAATGTACATTGAAATGTACAGATAATCGATAATGTACGACTTGATAATACAGATATATCGTAAAATCAAATTAACATCAGCCGAGCGAGTAATCATCATCAATTCCCAGCAATCTCTTTTGCCACCATTGCATTGCCTTGGTTAGTTTATTCACATTATTATTCATATATCTCAAGTAGTTCTGCTCCAACGTTTGTGGCATGAGTACACACGAGAATACAGGAAAACCATCGCGTCAACACACTTGGAGAGAAGTATCTGTACATGCAAATAAAGTCATCAATCAGACATGTCGATATGGATGCGGATTCTCATGAGATTATACAATAATATCGTATATGAAGGAGAGCACAAAGTCGTTGTCGTTGTCGTTCATATTTGTCATTAATTAATTACAATAAATATTAGGGTCACTTGGGGTAGATTACTTGCAATCGATATTTTCATTGAAATTAATGTCGTTCAGGGGGGGGGGGGCTGTGAATGTTTTACAACTTTACTGTTTTAACAACAACCTTGAATGGACATCCCTTGATCCATATCATCCTTGCTCGAATCCCTTAAAATAATTGATTAATTGCTATTACGATTTTAAATGATTAAATCGGAATATAAATGGGGTAAATCTTGAAATTCAAACCGATAACATTTTTTTCCATATTAATTACCTAACAACCATTCTCCTTCATCTTTCAAGTCTACAATTATGCAAAAAACGTGGAGCTGAAGATGAATTCATATAATGAATTGGAAATTTAATAATGGAAATTGACATTTGCTTTTCAAAAAATTATATGTGTGAGTTCTTTTTCGAAATATTATAGGAATTTGGAATTAAACTCAAAAAAGTCTAACCAAAGATTTGTTCATTTTTTTCCATTTACAATTCTCCTTGAACCAAAAGCTTTTAAAAATTTCATGTACCGTAAGTGCTTCAAATCTCCGATCGATCGACTGCAATTACCCCCAAACTTCAATTGACCCTATATATATATATGTATATATATCTTATGTATAATGATTTGGTTTACCGATTGTATTAATTGAGCAGTGAAGACCAATAAGTCAATGTCAATTGTCAAAGTCAATTGAATTGAGGATATCAATTTTATCGGGAAATAATCAAAATGATTAGGTGACTCCTTCATTCTTTTTCTATATTCTCATTTTTTTTTCGTTGCTGACGGTAAATATTTAGTTAATTGGTAATGAGCTCGTGGAATTAGTTCATTCATTTTATATATGATCCATTCCCCAACGATACCTTTAATTAACTCATTAATTCGTTAGCAAATGAAAGAATGAAGAGGACAGAAGCATATAAAAATTAGGTTCGTTCGTTGTTTCGTGGTTTCGTGGATTCGTTGGATGTGGTGTCAAATTCAAGGTGATTGTTTTGTTTGTTCGTCATCAGTGAAAATGAGAATGAATGAGTGAGTCGTGTCTATTCAATTTGTAATCGATGTTTGAGTGAGATTAGATTTAGATAACTCATTTCATTTTCCTCCTCCCTTGTTCGTGACTATTTGACTACATATAAACACATAGTACAAATACACACACCCCTCAATCCATAATCCCCACTAATTAATTATGTAATAAATTAACGCGTGCTCCATTTTGTATTTCGTCCCGTTATATCTATAAACCCCTTTCCACAATTCCAATTCCAATTACAATCCTACATTCCGGCACTCTTATAATGTACATACAGGAATTTTCCATAGCCTTTTCATAATATGAAATTCATATACGATAGAAACACTTTCCTTTGTTCCCTTCCTCGTTTGTTTGTGAAGGAGTTGTTCTTAATTTTGTTGCTATACATAATCAAACGGTCCTTGTCATTGTCACTGTGATTTCTTAATTGTAGGTCCTACATACAAAAGTCACATCACTTTTCCTCTTTCTTTTTTTATTTGCCATTTTGTAACCCTTTTTTGTTGCTCTTGTCTTCTTTATTTATTTTTTTTTTGTCTTTTTCGGAACAGTGGAAATATCTGTATGAAATAAATAGCGAGGATGAGATTTATGTACAGGAAACTGTGATGACGATGACGACGATGGAGCTGGAAAATTGGAGAATAAGTGTCTTTCTTGGAGTTTTTCATGACTAAAAAGGGAGGAATTTACTCATCATTTCCCCAATTTATTCGCCAGCTGTATTTGTATTATGGAGAGTGAGAGCAACGTGATTCATTATTGCAGTGTTACTTTTGTTAATATGTATTCATTGGATTGAAAGATTGAAAAATTGAAAGCAATTGACAGTACTTGGAGAATCAGAAACACTTGTCATAATCATGTCGCTCCTTGTTTTGTTTTGTTTTGTTCCCATTCAAATTCCCTCATTACAAATTGAAGACAGAGGCAAAAAAGGCAAAGCACATTTATCGTACATCCTCCGAACTACATATGAAAAATCTCTCATTATTTTTGTGCAATTTTTGGTCTTGGATTCCCCTGGAAGACTCTCCAGCAACTCTTTCTTCCAATGGGGTAATTCCCTCCCCCCCCCCCCCCCCACAATTTTTAAAAATGTTATACACGTTTCTAATCAGTTTCAAATTGAAAGTTTCAATTTGAATTTGAAGAATATCAAAAGTGTCCTTCATTTTGAGGAATACAAAAGGGAAAAGAGCTCTCAGAATATCTCGAGAGAATCTTCCTCTTTTGCTTTTTTGACTCTTTCCAGAGTTCATCGTCCTCCTTTGACACTTTCCCAGCTTCATTTCTCTTTTCTCTTTCTCTCTCTATCTCAATGTAAATTTTGTCCTCATTCTCCTTCTTCTCCACCGTCGTATTTGACTTTCTACAGATTGAATTCGAGTGCACCAACCCCAAGCTTTTGTCATTTTCACTGAGGATTAAAGATGATTCAAACAATCCCAAATTCCATTCTAAATCCACACAGAGTCCCGTATTCAAACTTCAAACTGCTGAGGTTGACTGTACGAAACTGTGGAGAATGATACATATAAGAAATGCAAATGCAACAGAACAGATGAAGCTTCAAAGGATCTTTCCCAGTTGGAAAGTGTGGAATTTGTGTGATTGTCAATTAAATATGCACTGTTCATGGAAATCAGAAAAGGGAAATTGTGAAATAAAAGGAATTTAATGGAGTTCATTGAAGAGCCGGATGAGATTTGTGTATGCATGAATGAATGGACTGACTCAAGTTTTGTTTTCATTGTTTTCGTCGTGTATTTATTTGTGCAGAAAACAGAATTCTGCGGGATTTTTATTCATTCATTCAGTCATTGGATAATTTGACAATATAGAATATAGAATATTTTTTTCGTAAGCACTGCTCATTTATTTTGGTCCGTTTTGTTTCCTTGCCCTTAAAAAATACCGTTAATAATTCAATTTAAAATGTAAATTCATTTTCATTTGTATGTATTTTTATTTTATCTATTTCAATTTTAATTAATTAATTTTACTTAGTAATATATTTAAGTACATGAATTAGTAAAAAATTATTTAGCTCAATAAATAAACTCGTTATTTCAGATGTATATAATATATACATTTTTTTTTTTGGATTATCTTTCTACGTTAAATTTCCAGTAAAAAACGTAGTCAAGTGTTTTTCCTAGTGATATATATTTTTGTTTCTTTCCCATTTGTATTTTACATTTTACATTTTTGTATATTTGTATATTTTTTTGTGTCCTCTCACATTTTCAAATTGATGTGTCATCAAAGGAAGAAAATATCCCAAGTCGAGTAAATTATATTTGACTCAAATTCCCCAATCAAATCCACACAACACAATACCTACAATACAAAAAATTGAACACACATAAAAGTACAGAAAGTAAATAAAAAAACGACGACAACAACAACAACAAAATGGGGATTTTTCTTGTTTGTATATATATAAATTGTAAATTAAACGAGTTAATTAATGACAATTAATTCAGTATAGTTAAGTTATAAGTTTTATCTTTTATGTAAATTCCCTGTACATAATAAAATTACGATATAAATGTAATAATAATTGATATTTAATTAATGTATATATAGTTTAATATAATGATTATGATTATGATTTATGATTTGGAAATTCAGACAGTCGAGAGAGTTTTCTTGTTGTGTTGTTGTATATATCCTAGATTAAAGATTAACACGATTTAAAGATCGTCCCGGACCGGAGTAATAAAAAAAAAAAAATCAAACGGTGAGAATCACTAAAAAAAAAAAAAGGTGAAGATGAAGACGAAGACGAAGAAACTCGATGAGTATCAATTGTTCATTGTTAATTATTGTCTATTATTTCCCCTCTAAATCTAACAATATAAGTTTCAGTCCATAATAAGAAAGAGATAGAGAGAGAGAGAGAAAGAGAGGGAGAATTAATTAAGGGGCTTCTTTTTCGGATAACGACTTGAGCACCGTTTCCGGTTCCAGTACCGGCTCACAATTGCACTCCTCCTCCTCAACATCTCCAGTATTTATAGCGATCCGGGATGAAGGATCACCCAGATGTGGGATTTCTTCATTCTCCAGTACGAGATTCCGTCGGACGATCCTATGCCCACACACACAAAAGACAACAGAAACAAAACATTAGAATTGGAATTAAATATCTGTAAGATCTGTATTCGAGGACGTACAATCAGGACAATGTACATGATAGATTTGATGTACATATATATATATATATATATGGATTATACCAGATGATGAGAAGGGGAACGATGAGGAAGGCGGCAGCCATGAAGAAAACAAAACCCCGGAAGACGGTTCGAGTGATGGGGTAGATGCTGTTGAAGAGGACCGAGGCGGACAGCGTACACAAATCCTCCATTATGGCAAAGAATGCAAACATTTTCCCTGTGGAGAAAAAAAAAAAATGTGATTCTCATTCTCATTCTCATTATTCAATATTATCATTATTATCCTCATCCTTATTATGTCAGATATCAATATTATTATTCAGGGAATCCATATTGGATTTCCCACCCAGGGATGTACAACCTCGTAGAATCTATTTACATTTACACCACACACAGCAGATGAAAAAATCAATAACTAATGAAAATCGCTCCCGGGAATCCCAAGTGTGTTTTTGCTGTACAGCTATAGAGCTATTACAGATACAGGTGGGGGGGTGGGGGGTGGGGGTGGGGGGTGGGGGGGGGGGGGTGGGGGGTGGGGGGTGGGGTGGGAGATGAAGACTTGCATGATCATGGCGAACGAACAAATTTCTCTTTGAGACAAAATTCATGGAGGGACTTGAGAACCTTTTAACTTTTCAAAGAACAAGAACAAGTCAATTACCGATTTCAATGGGAATGTTTGTACATGTAGATAGAGTATAACCCTTCAACTATCCACCTATAAAATTGCATTTTCATTTGCCTCTCATTCTCATTTTCATTTGCTATTCCTCCTCCTTTGAGTGCTCTCTTCCTTCATCCAAAATTCATGCCTCTCATTCCTCTCATTCACATCATTCACCTCTCTCAAGAGTCTTCCCGTTCGACTCGACAAGTGACTCAACTTTTCCCCATCTTTTTTGTGCATGTATATTATGGAGTGTGTTTTACAAAGGGATTTTGTGTAAGTCAGCTCTGGAATTCTTTTACCTTTTACGTGGAATGTATCGTATCGACAAAAGGGATATCGATTCCCGTCGTTTCTCTCAACAATCCCAACGACAACGACACACCTGCAGCTACTCTTATCAACGTATCCTTTTTCAAAGACAACAAAGAGAAAGGTTGTGGGGGGGGGGGGGGTGGAAAGGAAAGGAAGGCAAAGGAAAAGATGAAAATTAGAAAAAAGAAAATACAAGCCGCACTCAAATTTCGTACTTTTCTATTCTTTTCCTTTCGTAAAAATACTCTTTTTAGGTTTTCCCACAAGAATTCATCGACAAAAAACTCCAAGTCAGATGCATACAACTGGAACTATTGCAACTGTACACACACACTTGAAAATTGTGAGGAGCGAAGAAGAACCGACATGGAAATGGACTTGGGATATATGTCAAAAGAAGAGAGGGGGGAGAGTGAATGGAGAAAGTTGATGGAGAGAAAGACAGAAGGAGAGAACGAAGAGAAAGTGAAATGGAGGAGAGGAAATCTCTTAGAGTTCCCATTTCCCAGTAGTCCCAATACCTTTACATCACTGTACTGATTTTGAGTCCGAATCCAAATCCAAATACCGTTTCTCCATGTCTCCGTGTCTTCATGTTCCATAAATAACCGGGTAATTCTCTGCGGTGTTGTGTCATAGCTCAAGTCAATCCACGTCAATCCATGTCTTACGTCTTTTCATATCCTCAATGTTGAGATTCTCTCTCTCTTTCTCTCTGTCTCTATCTCCATCTCAAATTAATTCCCATATACCTACATTTTTCTTTTCTTTTGATTCACTCGCTCATTACATTGCATCGCTCACAATCAGTCATTGAACATCCGCTAAAAAAATCCGGAAGGCAAGCTTACATTTATTTTCCCTTTGATTAGACAAACAAACGGATTTTGTGTGGATTGGGGCCTTGTCTTTTTGTGCGGGCAACATAATAGAACGCACACACAAGATAGAGAAAGAACGGTACACCACAAGTATATCAACTGAAATTAATTCCGTCTATCTTTTCCACGCAGTTCGTGACTCATCGGAATGTCTGTAGTTTTAATTGAAGTTCCCTCCTCAAAATTAAAATCCCATTTTCCCTCCACATTGTATAGGGAAATTACGCAGGAAGCTCAGCTTCTCTCCAAATTGTAATCCAGGACGAAGGAGACTCGACAGTCGACTCAACAGGTCACTTTCTTTACACTTTCCACTTTCCAGAGAGCCATTTTGGGACTTTGTTCATCATGGTGGTGGGTGAAATGAATCCCCAGTCCCTTTTCTATTTATACAGGGATTTCATGGACGATTTTTTCCTCCCGCTCCAAAGTCCAACTTTGAACAATACAAAACGTACGCGTGTGACAAAGGTGGAAATGTGGAATTGGAAATGAAATGAAATTCACAATTCACATCAGATTCAAATGATTCAATGCAATACATAAAGATGAATACAATACAATTTTTGCATTGTATTGTATTTTACTTAATTAATCTCGACCGACACGATTGAAATTGTGAGCCTCCAGCAGGAGCAGCAGCAGCAGCAAAAATTCATTTAGCTTGAGAGCAATTTACCAAATGTGTGATAAAAGGAAAAAGGAAAATGTGGATATTGCGTTCCAAAATTAAATGGACTATTTTTACTCAAAAGAGTCTCCATTTGAAGTTCACATGTTCAAATTCTCTCGTATTCTATCGAGACGTCTAAAACAATGTCCTTATTTTTGGAATTATCTATTGCGCCGCTCACTAATACAAAGGAGTGAAATATGAAATGAAACATGGAAATTGACGGGAGATTTTCTATTACAACTAAGTATTCTCAAGTTCCCCCCATGGACGGTTGTTTCCTTCCATCAACTCTCTGGATCAAAAGTCCCCATAAAAAATTGGATTTCCAATATAGAGAAAATAGAAAGTAAAAAATGGGAAAAGGCGGAATAAAATGAATGCAACTGTGTGTGGAGAATTGAATCGAGAACACGGCTTGATATTTGAACATATTCATTTGAGTAGCGTAGGCGTAGACTTTTCTCTTTGTTCGTTTGTTTATCTATGCTGACCACTCACTTGAGCTGATTGCCCACAACATGGAGCATGAAGATGATCAAGTTGACATGTGTTCTTGGTCTTTGTCCATCTTCATCCATTCTTGTTGAGCTCAAGTGTGAGGCGATCCTCAAATTATTAACGGCTCAAAATTCTCAATCCTCTAAACCACTCTCTTCATCATACTATTTAATGTACAAACGGAAAAAAAACTCGTTCAATTCCAATTTCCCACATTCCCAGTTTCTCCAGACAGTTTTCTCCTGTTCAAACTACTTCAAACTCTCAAAACTCAAAAGTTTCTCTGTACAAAAAAAAAATTGAAAGTGGAAAGTGGAAATAGTTTGAGTTAAGAGCAACCCGCAAAGGAAAGGAAATGGGGAAAAAATTCAAAAAAGTCTCAGTAAATCCCCCCAAACAAATTGTTGATTATTGAAAATGAAAAGAAAAAGTGAAGCGATGTGTTTGATTGACAAACACAAAGTGAACAAATCTTTTTGTCAATATTCAAGAGCACGAATTCTCAGAATTGAGAAGCCTTTGATTATTTGAAGTGAAAATCCAAGAGAGGATTTTCAATTTCCCTTTGAAACAAGTTTAAAACAAAAAAAACAGATGAAAGAAAATTTGAGATGGCCATTAGGGATTTGACGATTTGTTTGTATTCCTCAATTGATGAGACAGAATCATCGTTACGTTACTCCTAATAAATCAGTATGTAAATAATCACCATTTCCTGGTGATTATAGAATGAAAGCAATTTAAAGGAGAGGATGAAAGATTCGAGTCCAAAGTTCACACGACACAAAGTTTTCATCCTCATTCCACTCATCTTTTCCCTTTGAGAGGATGAGCGTAATTAAATGAATAATTAATATATTAAAGTCCTTAATTAATGAGGGATGGGGCTGGCCTTACCATGTTCGGAGGGATCGACAAGTTTACTTAGGAGCGCCCGCGTCGCTGGAATCGTAAAGAAACTGAATATCGCAATGACGGGAACTGTGTGGACAACAAAATCAACATCAAAATAATTAAAATCAACATCACAATAATTAAAATCAACATCCCAAATGAATCCCTTGTCAAATCATGAATTTATCATTAAATCCAAACTAGCAAATATTCATTTGCATGAAGGAGAATTGTCTACACTTCCTCGCTTCCCATATTAATTGCATATTGCAATTAATTAGGCCACAATCCACAATGGAATTCCTCACAACAGGTATAAAGAAAGAAAGAGAGAAAGAGAGAGAGAAGATGCGGGTTTTCCCTTTGAATTTGAACCTCGAATGTTTTTGATAGCTTTGCTGGAGATGAAGATGAAGATGATGATGATGATGATGAATATCGTATATTTGAATGTAATGTAAATGTAATGTAAATGTAATAACTGAACTGACCAAAGAAAGCCATGATGGTGTTGGAGCTGAGACCGTAGAAGATGAGACCGGCCATTCGAGAGACGAGACCAATGAGACAAATGGTCGTGTCGGCGAGTTGAAGACGTTGAAAGAGCGGCATCCCCACCAACAGCATGAACGCCCCCAATCCATACTTGAACCCAAAGTAATATGAGTACGTTTGATAGGACCATGTCAAGGGTTTATCCTTGGCAAACAAATACGCCACATCCAATTCACCTACAAATCACAATCACAATCCCATACATTTATATACATATATATATATGTAAAATCCCCACCGCCCACAGCCCACAACCACCCCACCACAAGATTCACATCAAAATCAAATTCATTAAACTGCACTCCCGTCAAACCACGAACAGGAACACGAACACACACACATACAAGCAATCAATTCAAGTGCATTTTCTCCTCAAACTCAAATTCAAATCCCCCCCCCCACCGCAAGGGATGAAATTGAAATTGAAAATGAAAATGAAACTAAAATGAAAATGAAAAGGAAAATTACCGGCGGTGACCATCATGGAAATGAATCCGGCAATGACGACGAGGATGAGATACAAACGACGATTCCCTTCCCTCCGTTTAAAAGCCGTGGACAGGGCAGCCGTGAAATGTTCCGAGCCAAAATAGGTGGAGCAACAACATTTGTCGGACGACGACGACGACAATGACGTCGTCACATTCCTCCTACTCCTCCTCCGGCTTGAGGTCAAAGGGGGTGAGGAGTTTCGTGGGGGGAGGAGGATTTGTCCACGGTCATCATCAGATGGGAGGTCATCCGGAGTGGCACGACTACTACTGTCACTACTATTACTCCCATTCCCAATCCAAACCCCAGTTTTCACAATCATTTTTGGAGGCATCATTTGATCATGCTCCTCATCATTACTTCCGGTCACCGTCTTCATCATCGTCGTCGTCGTCGTCGTCGTCGTCGTCATCATCCCGGGGTGAGAAAATAAAAGGCCCGTCGTCGTCGCGTCCACTTCGTCCCCATCATTTATTAGAAGCGGTGGAGGGAGGATGACAACGCTGGACTTTGGCGATTCCGTGCCCGTGCCCGTGTCAGTGTTAGTGTCAGTGTCAGTGCCAGTGCCAGTGACAGTATTCGTGGGGGAAGATGATGATGATGATGAGGCTTCTGGTGCCCGGACGTCACGAAGGATGAGGAGAGCATAGAGGAAGGCGAGGAGGTAGGAAATCATCATGAAGAAGAATGCATAGCCGTGACCAGTCACTTCCAACATGGATCCACTCACAAATGGCCCAATCGTCCCTCCCAAAAAAGTCATGGCTTCCAATCGGGAAATCCGAACTGTCCGATTTTCTGGGGTGGAGACGGCCGAGACGAAAGTCATACAAGAACTGATACAACAAACGAAGCCTCCACTCAGTCCAGAGAGGGAGGAAGCAAATAGGATCCACGCCACGGATGCATCCACTTTAAAGGAAATGACAATGAAGACGAGACAACTGAAGGCCCCACCAAGTGGAGGGAAAACGACAGGCCATTTCCGGCCAAAACGATCCGACCATGAGCCCAAATAGATGGCGATGAGGAGGGATGGGAGGACGAGGGTGAGCGTGGAGAGGAGGATCCAATGAGACGAGTCAGTCTGTACGGAATTCAATTCCGATGTAAATTGAGGCTCGTGAAGACTCTCACACACACTGCCATTGAATTTCGTTCCACACACTTTGGTGTACACTAAATCCTGGAAGAGTGCATATTGAGAGAAGGTGGAGAGCATGTACAGGAATAGGACGGGCTCCACCGTGATCTCGGAGAGGAAACCCGTCAGACCCGACCAACAACTCCCCGAACTCCCCGAACCACTCATTTTCTTCATCTTCTTGAATATTGAATGAATCTCTCTTCAACAACTTCAACAATCTCTCTTCAAAATTTGAATCCCTCTTTTTCAACGCACAAAAATATGTATCTCGTCACTTTGAGTTTATATAGAAACACTGAAAATGAAAATATTTTTGACTACTGATTATTAATTTGCAGATGGACTAACGATAAGAATTAACACAGTTGAATTAACACAGTTGAAAAAATGTATGTATAGTTTGTTTATTTGTTGGTGGTTGGTTTTGGGTCAAGTATCAAAATTCCCCGGAGAGCCAAAACATGTGATTGGTTGTTCAGAGTTTGAATGTGGATAGAAATGAAAATGGGGATCATGAGTTTTCATCATCATGAAAGATAAATAGAAAAAGAAATATACAGAGTAGATTGGAGAAAGAGAGAGAGAGAGAGATGTAAAGGCACGTGAAACTGGAGACTGCACTTTGAAATAGGAGATTTGAAATATGAAATGGGAAATTCAAGTCATTCATTCAATGTGTTCAATGTTTATTATTCCAATTCCAATTCCAGAGCTGTTGCTGTTGCACTTGGACTTGACCTAGATTATACAAACAGGAAATCACACAGGGTTTTAGTTTTAGAGTATACACAGTGGACTGGAGTGAAATCTTCCTCGTCGTCGTTGTCTTCGTCGTTCGTGCACATTCCTTGCTTCCAATCTCACAATCAATCAATCAATCAATCAATTAATTATTAGTATTTGTATGAGTTGTATATATTTCTCATTGAAGACGTCACAAAATAATGCAAAAATGGATGAGCGATCGATCGAGACAGAAATGCATTAGAAATTTAACTCAGACACTTTTCATCTCCATCATCACAGTCACACTTGCTACACACAAATAAACACTCTCGCACAGCACCGCAACAACTCACAACACAATTAAAAAACCAGACGATGGCATCGTCACGATGCAATCAAATCCATCAAATCCACGACTCAGCTCCAGCCAGAAATCTAAAACACATACAAATCTGACTTGCTGTCACTTTTGAATTTGACTTTGAATTTTTTTATTTTTTTATTTTTCTTGTAATGAGACGAAGAAAGGCGCACTTTATATTTATATTTAAAATTGAACTGGTTGAGTTTCTCACGGTGATCGGTAATCGTTGATCGTGGATCGTGGATCGTTAATTGTAATTTGGAGTTTTGAGTTTTGAGTTTGGAAAGGAAAAATCTCCTGCTCAAAATGATGTGGATTTTTCAATTAGAGAAATCTCAAGGTCAGTATGGCGAGGATCAGGATCAGAATAATAGAATAAACAATGATGATGACGATCGATTGATTCCTCCTATTGATGATGATGAAGAATTTAACGAACTTTTAATGTTTTTGTAATATGTTCAAATGTTCAAACGTTGTTGTCGTCGTCGTCCTTATTTATGTAAGCAGAGAGCAAACACATATATAACACAACCTGTAAAGTAAATGAAAAACGTTCACAGTGATGAGTTGGCTGGAGAATAAAAAAAAAGGGGAAAAGCAATGGATTACGATTGAAGTTCGAGTCCAAAAAATGACTGACTGACTGACTGACTGGCGACTAAAATATATTTAGATACGAATCGACAATTGACAATCCGACAACCACAGGAACAGAAACAGAAACAAGAGAATAAAAGAATCTCAATGTTGTTTTATGGAGCCTTCGAGCGATTCCAGCAAGGGCTAAAAATACAAATACAATTACAATTACAAATACACAATTTTCTATTTGGTGGCATTGACTGACTGGTTGGTGTGTGTATTTATTATTGTGATTGTGTACTTACTAGTATACGTGTATGAATATAGGCTGTGACAACTGATTGCTAGAATATGCTTACACGATATGTACAGAAGAACCAAAAGAAAGAAGAAGAAGAAGAAGAAGAAGAAGAAGAAGAAGAAGTGGAGGTGGTGAGAGATAGTGAATGGAATCGGGAATGGAGTGACTTTTGATATATGTAGTAACAGCTCACTATCACTATCACTAGGTATAGAACTGAAGATACACGCTCCAGTTGTACAAGTATAAGCACAAGCAGAAAACAGAAACGATGGCTTCATTCCTTCTCAGAACCAGAGATTGTGCATTATCTTTCTCTCTCTCTCTCTCTATCGCTTGCCGTGTATTACATATATTGTAATTGTAAATTGTAATGTAAAGGAAGCGGAGTGGGGAAAATGTAGGGCAAAATCCCTCCAGACCAAAATACCAATAAAATTCAATGGAAATGTTTGTGTGTTGTGTGTGCATGGAATCACATACAGAGAGAGAGAGAGAGAGCGGTTGAAGTGATAGTGATAGTGAGCAACTGTCTTCTTCGTCTTGGTTCTGTTATGTTATAGGGAATTTCGTCAGTTATATCTCCATCGCTTCATCACATCATCACATAACATCACATAACCAATGTCAAAGTCAATGCCATACACTACAACTATGTGTGTTTGTATGTACCACTATCACTACACAACTATGTATGTATGCACACACTCCCTATCGTATATAGCATTAGCGTATGTATTACATTCACATTACAGTATTTGAGAGTACTTATTAGTTTAGTACTCGTAATTTAGTATTCTACACAAAGACAAACACTCGCTTCTTCATTCTCTGCCAAAGTCAAAGTCAAACGATAAAGATAATTTTTGGAATCATTCTCTGCTTTTTATTTTACTACATACTACAGACTATATGTACAATGTATACAACTAACTACAGTCGTCCCCATTTTCATTTGCCTTAATTCCTTCTACACACACATAAGTACACATACATTTCCCCTCCATAATTAAATATGTTTTTTTAAATACTAAATGCTAAATGCTCAAACCTGCTGCTGACTCTTCAATTAAATCTAAATCTATACATATGTATTATGCATGTACTGTCTGTAGCATATAATTTACTTGTGTACATAATTCTTTCCAATCTTCTTCATTGCTCACCACTATGTCCCCACATTGTACATTGAACTTAAAGAAGCCCGATAGATCAGCAACCACGTGACTCCTCTCTTGACAATTGACATTTGACATCTTTTTCATTTCTTACCCCAATAATAATATCCATATCCATTTCCATATCCATATTTTAATTTGATTTCTAATGAGCATATTGATGAAATCACCTTTTACTTCGTCGTTTCATAGGTTTACTCATTACAGTTTGTTTATTTATTTTGGTTTGTTTGTGGTGAATTCGTCATTTAATTCCTCCTTAGTCCGAATGTACAACTGGTTTTTTTCGGTTTCGTCTACAGGTATTTGACGAGTCTGCATGATTCTGGTTGTTCATTGCATTGTGGGTTATGGGAAATGGAGAAAAGAAAGAGAGACAGAGAGAGACAGAGAGAGAGTGAGAGAGAGAGATAAAAGTTTGTTGAGCGTGTGTGTGGGTGAGTTTTGTGGCAAGGAAGAGTCTCACATGGAAATTTATTGGCGAAGGTAAAGGTTTTTCCTTCCTCTTTGTCGCGTTCATGTATATTCTATACTGAAAAGATCAACTATGTATAAAATGTATGTACATGTACATGCACATTTGTACATGTACAGAATTCAGAGGAAGCAAGCCAGTCTCTGTCAGCTATTGACAATTTGACAATACATAATTGTCAGTGTGACGACGACGACGACGACGGACAGGCGGAGGGAAATGGCCAGATGCAACTCGTCTGATTCTGATTCTGATTGTGAGTATGTATTAGAGGCGAGACGTTGGTATCCAATCCATGGTATCCGAGTATCCGTATCCGAAGCGGATAGATACGGATTTCAT